>CM074434.1:41026500-41289000 GCA_037101425.1 Elopichthys bambusa | reverse complement strand
TTTTAGAGCGAGTAATCTAATTACACTGCTGAAGATAATTATATTATATTAATAATTAATAGCTAGTAATAATTAATTACTTTTGGAGTAACTTATCCAACAATGATGATAACCATGGAGGAATAAAACAATGTACAGTATGTTGCTGTACAGTATTTTGCACATTTTCTTCTTGTAGAAAATGAGAAGCAGCAGGGTCTACAGACAGCACTTTCTAATGGCATCTCCGAAACACACATCTTTATATTTGTCAATAAATAAATAAAGTAGCTTTCATATATCAACAGCAGTCACAGTTCACAGTTACACATGAAATGAGATTTGAACCATTTCTATTTGAGCAAGTACTCCAACTACACTTCATTGAAACTTGAATTAAGACTAATCCCTTACTTGACTTGCATTACACTAATTAATTACTTAGTAATGCATTACACCCAACACTGGTTATCATTATAGGTTCGCTATGTGTGAAGGCTCAGTTACAACATTTTGTGTGTCGAAAAAAAAAAAGGATGATTACAATCTTGTCAAACACAACAAAGGTAGCCTTTGTGTTATGAAAGCAGATTAGAATCTTGATGAGTATTTGTTTACTTCTCAGTGCAGTTTTACTACAGCGAAAGAGCTTTATTGTCAAGTGCACTTGCACACCCAAGATATTTACCTTCGTATTGAAGCTTCCAGTACACACATTTAAATATTACAAGACACATAATAACATTTATAAATACAAAATATTAAAAAAAAGTATAAAGACAAAGATAGGTTAAGACAGAATAAACATTTAAGAACATATTTACGAATAGGACTAAATGAATTTACAAGGATATTGCACAAATCAAGTGGGGAATTGCACTTTAACTGTTCAAGAGGGAAATGGACTGTTAGGAAAAGCTGTTCCTATGCCTAGATGTTCTGGTGCCCGGACAGCAAATGTTCAAATTGGTTGTGGCCAGGGTGAGTGGAGTCTGTGATGATTTTACCTGCCCCTTTCCTCACTTTGGAAGAGTAAAGGTCCTAGAGGGTGGGCAGGGGGGCATCAATAATCACAGTCCATAGTAGTCTCCTGATGTCCGATTATGGCTGAACCAAATCAGACAGTTATAGACGAACACAGGACAGACTCAGGACAGTGTCAGCAGCTCCTGTGGCAGGTTGAACTTCTTCAGCTGGCGAAAGAAGTCAATGTGATTGCCCCACTTCAGGTCCTGAGAGATGGTGGTGCCCAGGAACCTGAATGACTTCACTGCTTTCACAGTGCTGTTCATGATGGTGAGTGTCTTCTGAAGTCTACTATCATCTCTACTGCTTTGAGCGTGTTCAGCTCCAGGTTGTTATCACTGCACCAGACAGCCTCATGTCTCTAAGCAGATTCATCACCATCCTGGATGAGGCCGATGACTGTGGTGTCGTCTGCAAACTTCAGAAGCTTGACTGAGGGGTATTTGGAAGTGCAGTCATTTCTGCACAGTGAGAAGAGCAGTGGGGTGAGAACGCAACCCTGAGGAGCACCAGTATCTCCAGCAGACTGTTTTATGTTGTATCAGTTTCTGGGCAACAATGCTCTTGATTGTTAACAAAGCTAAGTTAGGAATTTGATACTTTCAAATCAGTCCAAGTGGACACATCTGTAATTATTCTGTCAATGCTGCTTCTCAAAGTGTCTTTTGTGTCTCATTCCTAAAAAACAAAACAAAAAATATTTTAAACAAGATGATGCACTTAACCTGGTTATGCGTACAGTTGGTCTTGACATGTTAAAAGAGATAGTTTTCATCAGTGTCCTTGATATATTGCGCAGATTAAAGCTGTAACTGCACCATGGTACAACAGTATTACTCACGCTATCAAAAGAGAAACTCGTAATCTAGAACGCAAATGGAGACAAACTCGCTTAGAGGTCTTCAGAATCGCGTGGAAAGACAGCTCGTCCCGTTATAGAAAGACTCTAAAAGCAGTCAGGGCCGAGCATCTCCGCAAACTCATAGACGATAACCAAAACAATCCAAGGTTCTTGTTTAGTACAGTGGCTAGATTAACAAATAAACAGACATCACCAGAACAAAACATTTCAATACAGTTTAGTAGCAATGACTTTATGAATTTCTTTACTGAGAAAATCGAAAGCATCAGAAATACAATTGTAAATGTATAACCGTTGACAGCGTTTTATGATTCAGCCTCAATTATCGCCCCTCAAGAACAGTTGCAGTGCTTTACAACTATAGGACAGAGAGCTAAATGAACGTATCACTGCGTCTAAACCAACAACATGTTTATTAGATCCAATACCCACTAAACTACATAAGAGCCTCTTCTCAATATTATAAACTTTATCTCTAGGTCATGTCCCAAGACAGTCATTAAGCCCCTCATTAAGAAACCACAATTGGATCCAAATGTATTGGCAAATTACAGACCCATTTCAAATCTTCCATTTATGTCTAAAATACTAGAAAAAGTGGTGTCGGTCCAATTGTGCTCGTTCTTGCAAAAAAAACGCTATCTATGAAAAATTTCAGTCAGGATTCAGGCCTCATCATAGCACAGAAACTGTGCTCGTTAAAATTACAAATGACTTCTAGCTTCTGACCAAGGCTGTATCTCAATACTAGTGTTATTTGATCTCAGTTCTGCGTTCGACACTATAGATCATAAAATACTCTTAGATCGACTACAAAATTACACTGGTATTCAGGGACAGGCATTAATGCGGTTTAGGTCGTATCTATCAGACCGTTAAACGGGGCAAAATCTAAGATAACGATAGTAAATTATGGAGTGCCGCAAGGATCTGTGTTAGGCTATTTTCAATATATATGCTGCCACTTGATGATATTATAAGAAAACAAGGAATTACTTCCCACTGCTTTGCCGATGATACTCAATTATATATTTTAACACGACCGGATGAAATCTCCAAATGATCCAATCTGACAGAGTGTGTTAAAGAAGTAAAACACTGGATGACTAGTAATTTTCTTCTGTTAAATTCAGATAAGACTGAAGTATTACTTATTTGGCCAGAAACCTGCACACAGAATATCTTAAAACTACAATCTGCATTTAGAAGGATGTACTGTTACTCCTTCCTCCACAGTTAAAGACCTGGGTGTTATGTTAGACAGCAACTTGTCCTTCGAAAATCATATTTCATGTTACACAAACAGCTTTCTTCCACCTCAGAAACATTGCTAAGCTACGGAATATGTTATCCATTTCTGATGCAGAAAAGTTAGTCTATGCTTTCATGACGTCTAGACTAGATTATTGTAATGCATTACTAGCTGGTTGTCCTGCTTCCTCAATAAACAAACTACAACTAGTACAAAATGCAGCTGCTAGAGTTCTGACCAGGTCAAGAAAATATGATCATATAACAACAATTTTATCATCTATTCACTGGTTACCTATTAAGTTCCGTATCAATTATAAAGTACTGCTAATGACCTATAAGGCTCTAAATGGTTTAGCTCCTGTGTACTTAACCGATCTTCTATCGCCCTATTAATCTAAAGAATTTTCAAAAGAAATGCCACAGCTGAAACCTGGATCTCAACGATCAGCATTTATATGATTTTTGTACCTCTAAAACACCACTATGTCCAACTGCGTTGCGCATCCGCTTGGTAAGGTCTGAAAACGCGTTCTGATGATGGAAGTGATCTCTCGCACTTATACTTCAATGAGTGCGAGACATCACGTGGAATGCGCGACGTAGTGGTGTTTTAGAGGTAAAAAATGATATAAATGCTGTTCTTTTTCTCGCACAAACCGATCGTTTCGTGTCTTAGGACTTCAATGTGTCGTCACGAGCCGCAGGGTTTAATTTGGATTTGTCTGTGCATGTTTTTTTTTTTTTACTCTCATAGATTTTGTTACTATTGACATGCATTATACGACTGACAGACTGCAACGGTTGGAGTCAAAAATCATCATTTGTGTTCTACTGAAGAAAAGGAAGTCACTTTTGGGTGAACTATCCCTTTTAGCTAGTCTCAGAGTCTCATTTTGTGTTAATGGCAAGGAAGTAATAAATCAAGTGAATGAGTTGAAATCCAGGTTTCAGTTGGCAAAGTGTGTGGCATTTGTGACATAATCTGCTCAATAAATCAAGGACACTGATGGAAACTATTTCTTTTAACATCTCAAGACCAACTGTACGCATAACCTGGTTAACTGCATCATCTTGTTTAAAATATTTATTTATTTTTTTTTTTTTTTAGGAATGACACACAAACAACACTTTGAGGAGCAGCATTGACAGTCACTTGGATTGTTTTCACAGTCTCTACATGGCTTAACTGTAAATATCTAAAAAAATAATAATAAAAGGTGAAGGCTTCTTTTGAAAAGAATTACTTCTATTTTTAAATATTTTACCAACACAAACTAATTACAAAATGTAAGGCTTTATATCAAATTTTGAGGGTATTGTTGCACCATCGATTGAATGAATGATTAAAGGATTAAATGAATGAATAAAGCATTTATATAGCGCTTTCATATGTACTACTGTACACCCAAATCATGTCAGAGGGTCTCTCCTCATCCATCCATCACTTGGAATGATGCGACGGCAGCCACAGTACAACAGCGCCAGCGCGCTCACCACAAACCAACTATAGGTGGAGTGGAGAGAGAGTGATAGAGCCAGTTCAATGGATGGGAATAATTCAGAGGCCATGGTTGGTAAAGGCCAATAGAGGGAATTTGGCCAGGACACCCCTACTCTTTACGAGAAGTGCCATGGGATTTTTATTGACCACAGAAAGTCAGGACCTCGGTTTTCCGTCTCATCCGTAAGAACAGGACTTGTTACAGTATAGTCATGTTAGGACCCACACAGACCACAGGGTGAGCACCCATCCCATCCCTGATGATGAAGACGAAACAGTTCAGCGGTGAAAAAATATAAGAAATGTATATGCCTCAATTTTAGGACATTCATGTCATACATTTTTGCATATTACATATTTTTCTGCATCAAATAAACCATAGAAACACTGATGGCATGCTTTTTTTTATACCCTAATAGGGCAACGTATCCTGGGAGAGACAACTTTTAAAATTCAGTCTATATTAGATATTTCAAAAAAATTCCTTTGGATATGTTTTGCTTAAGTCCAGATGATATAAAAAGTGACATGAAATTATTTTCCACTCTTGCCTGTTTTAGGGTTAATGGTGTTATAAATAACCTTTGTTAATAATATATTAAAGGTTTATTTTCATCAATATTAGTATATTGGTATCTTCATATTATTAATAATATTTTTTATAAAGTATTTATTAATATTATGTTTTACTCCTTTATCTGCCTGGTCTCATAATATCAAACAAATTGTTTGCCTCATTGTGTCAATTACGTTCTTTCATTTTTTATTGACATGGCATATCGTAGCAAAAATGACAGTGCTCTAACACCAGTTATTAGCTGAATACATTTAAAAAAAATTGATATAGATATGATAAAGGGTTCTTCAGGATGAAACGCTCTAAATAGAGCTGTTAATACATGCAAAGAACCTTTAAACCTTTTTTTTTAGAGTGTGTTGATGACGTGATGATACTAATACTAATATATTTACAGATTTGACAAATAACTTTAGCTGGGTCAATCACTTTTTAAATTCCAGCAAGAAGCAGAGTGTGCTGAGCACTCCTCACACTAAACAAAAGCTAAATGGGAAATGAGCTGTAAAATAATAAATGTGATAGGTAATGGAATGAAATTCTCCACTGTAATATAAAACTTAGTTTGGCCCCTTTGGTGTGATCACATGTTATTCAAATGACAGCTCATGCCATGTGATCTTGGCAGCATAAATAGTGGATCAGAATCAATCTGAGAGTCAGACTACCTGATTATACATTTAATTTTATCCAGGTTTTTATCACCAGCACAGACTGCAGCAATGTCAAACATTGAGGGTTGGACCCCAGTGGAGCCTGTCACTCTAAAGGTGAAGAACATCTGCATTGAGGTAGGAGACAAAAAAATCACTCATATAGTAAATGTTTATATATATATATTGGTGCTGTAAAATGTGTTGGGGAAATTTGTGCTGCTATTTTTAAAGAGATCACTCTGTCTGCTTTTCACTTCAAGTCACAATTCTTTTTTATGTTTTCTGATATCTAAATTTTAGACGTAACTCAGACCTTATTTTTTAAATAACAATAGGTTCATATAAAATGTTCATCTGCTTATTCAGGTTCAGCCACGCATAGAGGAGATAGCTAAAAAGAGCTTTGCTGTTTACGTTCCTGTAAACTTTTCTTCTCAGCGAAAGGCAGGAACTAACTACGTGGTCAAAGTAAGTGTGTGGTTTTTATTTTTTCATGGATTTTCAATAAAAGTCTTCCAAGGCACAGCTTGCATGTTTCCAACATCATCCAGCCAGCTGTGGTGACCTGGTCAAGTAATTTGCATCTTCACTCTCTGAAAGTGAAGATGCACCAAGTACAGTAGTATAAAGTTTCTCTGCATCTGCAGATAAAAGTTAAGATAAGATAAAAGTTTTCTTAACTTTGTAGCATTGCTGGACACACCCAAATCAAAGCTCATGTTGCCTGTCATGGAAAATTTTACATCGCTGGTCGTATGAATGCGGTTTACTGGAAAAGATTACTTTTATCACTTGTTGTTTTATTGCATCACATCAGGTTAGGACAAGGTTTCAAAAGTGAGCTTGTGTAGTGTTTGTCTATATTGAATCCTTGTGGGTTTCTCTCTCTCTCTCAGGTGGACGTTGGAGGAGATGAGTGTGTTCATGTGATGATATTTCAAGCTCTGCCCCAGAGTGGAGCAGAACTGATTGTGCACAAAATCCAATACCCTAAAAGCTTCACTGACCCTTTGATCCCCTTCTGAACATGTCTAACCGCATGCAGAAAACAGTCTGTCTTCTCTAATAACAGACACACACAATGATCTGCCATACTGTATAGAGGAACTATTGAAAACGGTTTCATTCCTCAATATTAAACTCAATATTCAAACCCTCAGTGCCTGTGTCAGTGTGTTTATGTGTAAATGTGAACACCAAATCCACACTTTACTAAAATTATTTTATGCTGAAATAACTGAACACAAATATTAACTTGCATGAATTATTCTGTAAAACTTTATAATTTGATCTGTAAAGTATCTAAATACTCATTTGAGCTGGGATTACTTTACTTAGTGGATGAACTTCTGGTTGTGTAACCATTAGTTTACATTAGTTAATACATTCGTCACAGTGTTTATTAACATTATTGTAAAGTGGTAAAACCTTCATATGATCAACTGCCATATTTTTTCATACTGTAGGTTAGAAATGAGAGTTCCAAAAATAATAACTTTTATTTCATTTGTCATTCAAATTTCAAAAATACTTATTTTTGTTGTTGTTAAGATAAGATACTGCTGTTTAAATACAAATAACATACACTGTAAAATAAAATCCTGTAAAAAAAAGTCTGGCGGCAGAGTTTAAATTACAGCAAACAACCATTTCACAAAATTACATGCAAAAGCTGTAAAAATACAGAACAGACTTTACAGTCAAAATACATTAAATTACAGTATATTACTGTTAAATAATCATTTATTAAACCGTGGAAAAACTGATAAATTATGTCATATTACATAGAAAATGACTAACTTTCAGGTTAATCTCTGCGAATTTAACTTTTTTTTATTTTATAAAGCTGCTCTGTGTCACAGTTCCCTCCTGTCCTGGACTCCATTTCCCATCATCCTCCTTGTTTCCACACCTGCACTCACTTCCTCATCTCCCCATCATCACTGATCACCTGCACCTGGACTTCATCATCAGCACTCCCTTTATAATGGACTCACTCCCAGCACTCCTTGTCTGTTCTTATTGTTAGTTAATGTGTTTGGTTGTGTTCTTTCTCCTTCGTTTAATAAATACCCTATTTTGTACAAGTCCATGAATGCTTCGTTTTACAGTATTAATCTTTATTTTTACAGAACCACAATCAATCTAAATTTTTCAATCTCTGAATTAAGTACTTGGAAATACATACAAACATCAACCTTCAAAGCCAATTCTGTTAAATTAACAAAATATAGTGCAGAATACATTTAATGAAAGGAACAACCATGCACATTTACAGTACTAATGTAATGATGGGTCAACAGAATGGGGATCCATTTGCAGCTTTTATTAAGGTATTCTTACAGGCAAGGGCAGAGGCAGAGACGTGAACAGGGACAGGCAAAGGTCGTGGCAGGCGGCAGACAAACAGAATCAGGATACAGGCAGAGATCAGGGCAGGCGGCAGAGTATCACAAGGAGTAAACAGTCCAGACGGCAACAGTATAACAATCCGCAGAAAACACTCAGTAATGATCACCGGCGCAAATCAAGACTTCGCAAAGTGTGTGTGTGTTTGTGTGAGTGTGATGAGGTGCAGGTGTGTACGTAATCAGTCCCACGAATGAGGGCCTATGGGAAACATAGTCTGAATGATGGTAAGTTCAATATTCTGGTGAAGGCTCCCTCTGGTGGTGCGGGGGAGAAAGTGCAGGAGCCTCATTCATGACAATTAATCATTGTACATAACACTTTGTATGTCAACTTACTTGAATTATAGGAAATGCAAGCTATACTATATCATTTTAGAACATGCAAAAAGATCTACATTAAAAGACAATTGCTGTATTCCTTTATACTGTAATACTGCTGTTATTATTTTATACATATACAATTACATTTTATCCAAAGCGACTTACAAATTAGGAGTACAATGGAAACAACTAGTGCAGTGACAATTTCCAGCTAGTCTAGCACAGTACGCGTAGAACTGTGAACTTTTTTTTTTAGTTAAATAGAAATAATGGGTCATGTGTTCACAAAAAAAGTCTCTTTAAAATGGTTTGAGTTAGTCAAGTTATTCCACCAGCAGGGAACAGTCCAGGTAAAGGTCAGCGAAAGTGATTTTGTGCCTCTTTGGGATGGCACCATAAGGCGCTGTTCACCTTCAGAACGCAAACTTCAGGAGGGTGTCTTGGCAAAGTTGAGTTGAAGGTAAAGGTCATCCAGGTGAAGGTTGGAAATTTCCATGTAGCAGGCTGAGATGCAAGCAGCTACCGGCTAATCATCCAGCTGGAATGAAAGGCAGAGATGTGTGTCAGTGATAGGAAAAAACATGTTTCTGAATGATTCTAGTTACAATTACAATAAAAAATACTGTATAAAACAGCTGCATGAAAAGACGTAAACAAAGAATTTGTTGTATGAGAAGAACAGTGCACTCTTTTCACACCTGGACTGCAATGCTGTAGATCTCCACAGTCTTTCCACATGACCTGAAATCACAAAAATAAATACAATTTAGCAGGCCTATTACATTAAACCAAAAATGACAGCATATGTTTTACTGAGACAATGCAAAACCTCAGTGTGATCTGAAGGCTGAGCAGGAAAAGCTAACAGTTATGTTTTTAACTGCCATGTGATTTTAGCTCAATTTATATTACATAAAATTATATTAATTACTTTGACTTGCACCATATTACTATCTAGGGGTGTAAGTGTCCATTCAACAGAGCGACACTCATCATAATCTGAAAACCACGCCCACGGGGGGGGCGTCAAACGTCTCCATTGACTTTGTATTGCGTGAGGCTGCCTCCTTGTCATTTCTGACTTATAACAAAAAACAGAACAATGTCTAAAAGCTGCTGTGTGACAAGGTATATAGAAAACAAGCTAAAAAACCCCATAAGTTTTTATAAGCTGTCGACCCAAAAAACGAGCGTTTAAGGACTAAAAAGTGGATACAGGCGATTGAGACAGAGCGCGACATGTCATATTACTATGAGAACTACGCCCGCTGGAGGGGAACGTAATCAGCGACAGGAAATATAACGTAAAACTGACATTTGGATATTTGACTTAACAGTGACAAAATGTTTACTGCACACGTAGGCTTACTGAGGCATACTGAGTGTCAGGATCCCAAAATGTACCCATTCTTCCTGCAGATGCTTCATGTCTTATTGCCTTTATCCAATTTTGTCTCCTTAAAGGCTGGCTTTTATGGTTCGGTATAGCTTATAAAAAACTTAGTTCTGGGTTTTTTAGCTTGTTTGCTGTACACCTTGTCACACAGCAGCAAGGAGACAGCCTCACATAATACAAAGTCAATGGAATATGTCTTCCCAGTGATGTATGAACTGAATTTGGTGGCAGTAAGTGTGTTACAGTGAAGTTATTGCGTATTTTTCATAATATAAAATGAGCAAAAGGGTTTTGAACTTTTCAGACGGTCCCTTCAGACTTGTCTCTCTGCCGCCTGTTCACAGAGACCAATTTATTATAAAGCACATTTGAGGAAAATTGTGTTGTTGTAGCTCGTTGTCTAGGTTACTATGATTGGAAGTAGCTGCATTTGTGTTTTAACAACGTTTAGCTCACGAGTTATTGATCCGGGAAGCTCGAATCTTTGAATATATTGCCAACTTTACTGAACTGCTTTACTTAAGCACTGAATGCATTTCTTTATATTTGAGTCCAACAAGTTCAAACTCTAAGATCTGCACATTATTAACATATAGAGCTGACTGAAACACTACTGCCAGCCAGTGGGACATTAAAGAGGAAGTGTTTATCCGAAAAAAGAAAAAAAAAAATCCTCCCATCCCAGTTTGTTTTCCACCAGCACGTCAAATTTCCCTTTAGGGGCTCTGTAGTGTACATCCGATCCCGCATGGGCAAACATTATGCTATCAGACCGATGAAACAGAGGATCAGCTGAACGAGTGGACTTCCTGTCAAAATAACACACATTTTTACTGCTTGTAATATTCTCAGATGTGTGAAAGAAACAGAATCCTCCATGGGCTGTAGGCTAGGCCTAATACAATTTCAATAATTTCTTTATTTTATTGTAATTTTTAATTCATTTTAGATTTACGCAAAGTGAATCGCACACGTGATTGGACAGAAAGTGAGGCCAGATATTGTATATAATAGGGAGATGAGAGGGTCTGTATCTCTTACCATTGGAGAAAGCGTAACGGCTAACTTAATCACGTGCGGCACCTCTCAGCCTGTCGTTTAATGTCAGTGACATCAGACGTGACGTTCCCTAGTCTGCCTTCTCTTAAAAAAAATACATTTTTATCAAGCTAAAATCTACATGTAGTTCCCAACGAAAGTATTGTTTAGTGTAAAACATGCTGAAGATTAGCAAACAGGCTGTCGATTAATGAAATTATTAGCTATTTCCCCACAAAAGCTGTTTAATCAGCATAGAGAAGCCTTTCATCCATTGACATCCATTCAAAAAGCCTCTGGTCTCCTTCCCTGCGTACCGCCAGAGGCAGAGCGTTAGCATTAGCCATTTCGCTTCTTTGGCTAAAGGTTGCAGGCTTGCCTTCCAGTGGCTTTGGCTCAAAGGCTAGAGAATACCCATTGTAGGAGCCATTTGTTTCAGTTTATATAGTTTTTCCCCCCCCACGCCACTAGAGGGCACATAATATATTTATGTTGTCTAATCACTGACACAGAGTGAGGGCACGAAGAAGGTCAAATAAACTTTTTGACCATCCTGGTAAGGGATTTGAGTAGAGTTTTTGCTTTCTTTATTGGTTGATGCTTTTTGAATTGAGCGAAGTGACAATAAACGGATTGGAATATCTAAGGTATGGACATTTTATCTATTCAAGAACCAAAACGCGTCAAAAACCAAGATCTTTAAAAGTGGACAATCGTGCACCTACAACAAAAGTCAAAAAGTTTGACCGTATGAAAGCAGCAAGTGGGTTCTGAAAGCTGTTTATGGATTTTGCTGTGGATCAAGTTAACATATTCAAGTGCTGAAGGAAAGGCTGGTTTCTTAAAGATGTTTAAGCACACATAAAATACTGTATATCATAATCCGTATTTCGATTAATTCTGCTAACCTAGTAGCATGTTAGCCTTGTAAATAATGTTAGACTCACCTTAGTCCGGACAAGTTTGTCGTTTTCTCTTCTTTCTTAATGGACAATCATATCCAAGCCAAAGTTCAGGATAAGGATTTTCCGTTGTTGGTTGTCTGTCCACAAAGTGGAATGAGCATACATGGATGTTACGTGGCGGGAATTTCAAATTAAGTGCAGCGAGCCATTGTCTTTTGCCCTTGTCGTCGGTTGGCATCTTGTGCAATTTAAATGGTTTTGGACATTTACATTCCGCTTTTGTTGTTGGCTTGTGGTCGTAACACTCATCTTCCAGAAGTTTTATGACCACATTTAACAACACAAATTCTCCCAGAACCTCCACTATTCGCCATCACTAGGAACTTCGTCTAGCTGACGACAATTACTAAACGGAAGTTCAGAGCATCCTACCGGAAGTAACTCGCCAATATGGTGCCCCCCATGAAGAAGTGAGGAAAAAGGTGGATAGGGTGGTTGTGAACACACACTGCCAACACACATTTATGTTCAAACACCATGCAAAAGTGAATTTTGCGTAATAGGTCCCCTTTAACACTTTTGTAGCGCGCTAGTGAACGCGCTTACAGTGATTCGTGCGCCACTTATGCAAATGAAACAATTAGGCTTCAGTCAAAGACAGTCACACTGCGCAGACGTTTGATTTGTTCAGTTCGTACAGCTTATAAAGGCTCCGAACGCACAATGTATACATGCAATTAATTCATAGTCTGATTCTATGTTTCGGTGTGAGCGCTCAGAGCACCGGTGTCCTGACATTTCATCCTACCTGTCAGATTGTCCAACCCGGGCTTACTGCGCGTACATGCATCAATATTCAATAATTTCTGTCATGATACCTGCATGTAGACTACACCACTAGCATAATATGTTTTGTAATACATTTTCTTAGCTGTTTTACCTGATTGATTACAGGCATTTTAGGTAAATAAGGACACAACAGAGCAAACAGTAATTGAATAACCTATGCCACTTTAGGCTAATACAGTTTTTTACTCTTTGATGTCTTTAGCTTTTTTATTTCATTTGTTCATTTATTTAACTTGAATTTGATTCGTTTTACAGGTTACTACTGCAGTGTGTCAACAACAATACATGAAACAAACCATTCATAGAGGTTTGAGGTATTATTGTTGTTAATACACTGCAGAAGGCTAGTAACCTGTAACCTCTCACCAGGCGAACTTATATTTTATTAGGCCACAGCCCTTGATCAAATCCAAACCTCACATTTTCCTGTTTTCTCATTTTATATATTATATGTAGAATTATCATTAAAGTCACACAAGTAAATGCACATTTTTTAAAAGCTTTTAACTTTTTAAAGCTTTAATAAAGCAACATCAAAATCTTTCCACACCTGTTTGGGAATCACTAGTCTCCACTAGTCTTCATTCACATATTTTATCCCTTTAAAAAAGTCATGCAGACAATCAGTTAAATCTTAAAATTAGAAAAATGAATGTCATTTTACATTATTTTATATTACTTTTTGTTTGGAATGAGGATTTTTAAAAATGTTTATTATTTCAGCTTAAAACTATTTTAGTAAAGTGAAGTAAATTTGGTGTTGTTCACATCTTCACATAAACACACTGACACAGGCACTGAGGGTTTGAATATTGAGTTTAATATTGAGGAATGAAACAGTTTTCAATAGTTCCTCTATACAAAATGGCAGATCATTGTGTGTGTCTGTTATTAGAGAAGACGGACTGTTTTCTGCATGCGGTTAGTGATCAAAGGGGATCAGAGGTTCACTGGCGGTTTTAGGGTGCTGGACTCCATTCACAGTCAGTTTCCCTCCATCGCAGGGGAGATCGTGAAATAATTTCGCATGAAGGCACTTATCCACTCCAACGTACACCTGAGAGAGAGAGAGAGAAATCCACATGGATTTATAAGTAATTTCTTCCAATGTTCACATTGATAGCGAACTAAACGCATTCATTTTTTTCATGACAGCAAGCAAATTTCGAGTTCTGCTACAGTGACCGTTGCTGACTAGATTTGTGTGTCCAGCAGCACTACAGAGTTGAGAAAAGTTTTCTCTTATACAGATGCAGAGAAAATTTATACAGTGACATGACGCGTTTTACCTTTCAGAGAGGACGGGAAAATTACTGGACACCTCACACTCATTTAGGACACACTGCCATCATTGGCTTGTTGATATTAGAAACATACAAATTGTGCCTTGGAAGAGTTTCAGTGATGAATTCACAAGCTCAAAAATCCATAAAAAACAAAAACAAAACAAAACACTCTCTTACCTTGACCACATAGCTTGTCCCTTTCACAATCTGAGTCCTAAAGCTTAAAGGAATGAAATTCTCAAAAGTGGTCCCAACCTTCGCCTCTATGTCTGACTTCACCTGAATAAAAAAAAATGCACATTTAATATTCATCTATATTATTATTATTTTAATAAGATTGAATGTATTACTGTCTAGGGAATCACGTCTATCATTCAGATATCAGAAAACTTAAGTGAAAAGTATTGTGACATTAAGTGAAAAGTAAAACAGTTCCTTTAAAAATGACAACAAATAATTCCCCAACACATTTTACATTTTTTTTGTTCTAACAAAAACTGTGTTTACTATATGAGTGGTTTTCTGTCTCTTACCTCAAGGCAGATGTTTGTAATATCTGGAGTGACAACCTCCTCTGAGGTCCATTCTCCAATATCACACATTGCTGCCGTGTGCTGGTGATCAAATCCTGGATGAAATAAACTGTTTTATCAGGCAGTCTGGCTCACAGTTTGATTCTGTTCCACTATTTATGCTCCCAAAATCACATGACATGAGTCGTTATTGGAATACCATGTGATCACATCAAAGGGGCAAGTTTCACTTTGGGGGTGTTGGGTAATATTCAGTTCCAGTGAAAAGCTGTTCCAGTGGGTATACATGAATATTTCCCCTATTGTGGGTGTGTCCTTAAGACAATGCGCAAATGAATGGAACTGAAAATATCAGTGCACCCTCCTCAAATCGCAACTTGTTTAGGCTAATGGATTATTTCTAAAAAGGTATAATGAAGTTTCAAGTTTCCATCCAATGTTTGCATTTTATTTATTAAATAATAATAAAGTGAATATACCTAAAAAGATTGTGAAATTTGCTCTCACCAGCCTGTTTCCATCTAATTGGCCTTTTACCAATAAAATAGTGTGCGTAATGACGTCATCCCTAAAAAAAAAATTGTCGCATAAGTTTTGTTGTGTCGCAAAAAAAAATCCCTCAAGTTGTTAATTTCTCGTTTATCGCAAATAGGCCTACTGCTTACTGTTTTCACTAATAATTGGCCTACCTATTACTAAATTATGAGATATTAGGAAATCAGATCAGGGCGAAGTGGGACAGCTTGTCTGACAGGACTGCATGTAACTGCATTTATGTGATGAACCCCATGGGTTTGGACTGCTCATTTGTCCTGTATGCGAAATTGTAGGATCCATAAAAAAGATTGGTACAGTGAAATGTTGGGTCATATGCAGTCTTTAATGTATAAGCCTTGAACAGTCAAGCCAGTTGCGGTTTGATGTGCCCGAGAATGCATATATTCAGATCCTTCAAACAAAGAAAAAAAGTTATTCGTTCTGGTTTCAGAGTTCAATAACATCAAAACGATCGAAAAGATCAAATCTCTGGTAATTTGTGTTTTGCAGACACGGGTGCAGCTGTGACCTTCACTCAAAAAAAAAAAAAAAAAAAAAAAAACGAACTTCATTAAATTAGGAAAACTTTTCCACAAAATTGAATTACATTTTTCAAAAAAAATCTAAGTTGTTTGAAATAATTTGTTGTAATTTTGTTGTATGAACTTAAATTCCAAGACTAGAGATCGAATGATATATCGATTTACCGATATTTAAGCATTTTACCATAATCGGATATCGGTTTTGTAATATCAGATTTACTGATAAACGCCGCCATTTTGTGGTTGTTTTGTGAATTGCGCGCAGGATCGTCATTACAGCGCATCTGAGGGGAAATGAGACAACGGCGTGCACATGTAAAGTATACTTACCTGCTTTGCTGTAATTAGTAAACTTTATTTAAAGTTGCAGTCTGGAACTTTTTTTGGTTAAAAATGATCTAAAATCAATTTTTGAGCAAGTACATAACCAGCCAGTGTTCAAAACTATCTCCTTATCTTAGCCCGATTCACAACGGTAAGCTTGTAATAATGTTTTATAATAAGAGCGACCTGGTGGATTTCCGCGGGAAATTCAAGCATGCAGCAGTTCTTTTTTGCGTCATTACGTCACGTCTGTAAACAGAAAGGAATGAGTTCCAGCAAGTAGCTATATGAGGATGCTGCTTGTAGTGGATCATTTATAGTCTTTTCTCATAGTAGCTGAAATAGCTAAACTTATCATTTTGATGGCAGATTGTAATCCAGAAAGGTCCAAATGACAATCACCCGTAGTCAAATGCAAAAGACTTCGGACTGTGGAGTGGCTACAGATACTGAAATTTATAGGTAATGCTAATACACAGTCACGCAATTTTGATGTTGTTAACATTAACAATTTGAGAACAAACTATAACAATAATAATAATTCGAGCTTAGCGATCGTTAGATTTAATCACCATTGGTAGCACGATTTATTGTAGGCCTAATTGAAATATCATACTTTCAAGACGTAGAATCTGTGATTCTGAAGTATAGTATCCACACCGGTGTAGTGATTGACAGCAAACATTAGATTCATCCGCTGAGGAGTCGTGCCGATGCACAACGCACGTAAAGATAACAATTCCGATATACATTTTTGTATATATGACTGCAATTGCAGGTTTCAAACAGAGGTGGTGACAAAGAGGAAAAATGCCGGACTGCAGCTTTAACAGAACAGCCATTAATACACAAATTAGATGTTACATAAATGTCTGAAATGTAGCTAGTTTATGCAGCTTGTCTCTAAGAAATAGAGACCAGCTCACGGAGTCAGGTAAGATAATCCGTCAAATCCTGTCCCAATAAAGATGTAACTTTGCATGAATTAAATACAGCCATGAATGAGCACATGTTGGAAATAAAAGCACTGAATTAAACATTTACTATACAACTATTAATTCGCAAATAAACATCCAAGTAAATACAATTCTATGGAAATTAATTATTTATTATCTCCACGAGCAATCGCAGTTTGGGTATAGTTCTGTGTAAATGCGTAGATAAACAACGCTTTGTCAGCAGATATTTCATAACGTAGGACGACAAACATATTATTAATAATTCTGATATAACATACCAGCAATTAACCATGCAATAAAATACGATTTTGTTGGTTATATTCCAATATTCCAGTGGATATTATTAAGTTATTTAACATTATTCAGCAAATTATTCACTCTTTAGCCTATTAAACAGTTTATAAATCTACTAAAACTGTACTTTAAAATGAAGTATTATTTTTCTGCAAAGTTGATATGACTCCTGTCTTTAATTTATTTTCTCCATTTGAAAACTTTAGACATTCTACATTTATTTTGCTTATTGTTAACATTAGTGTTGCTGCTGATGCTTTTTATAAATAAAATTATTTTTGTAATATAAAGATTATAATAAACATGAAAGACTACTAATTTTCAACAAAAACAGTAACAGTGCACTTTTTATTTTTTATTTTTTTGCACTTTCAGACCCCTCTATTTATTGGTGTATAAATAAGATTTGTGTTGTTTTCTATGCAAGGAGGGAGTGATTGTTATAAATAAAATGGTTTGCTCAGTTCAGTGGTGTTGTAATTGTGTCAAAAACAGAAGTATAACAGTAAATAAATGTTACAACCCCCCCCCCCCCCCCCTTTTTTTTTAAATCTAGGGAAAACAAGGGTGCAATATTAAAACAAAAAAAAAAAGCGTACTGGAAAAAGTCAGCAACGTGTCTGTTTATTACAGGCAGACCAAAAATGAACCCAGAATATACTTATTTACATAAATTTACAAATTATATACATTTTTGTTAACTAAGCAAAAAAAAAAAAAACCCACAAAAGAAAGGGGAAAGGTGAAAAGAACGAGACCGTACCAGTGTATTACGGCCCATTCGATCTTTTCTCTTTGGTGTTTCTCGTCGTTTTTGTTATCTGGTTGATAAATCGACATTACTAAACGGGGAAAGAGAAAAAGAACAGGTAAGATATCACGTGATATACATGTGCCACACTGAGTTGTCAATTTTTGTATAGAACACTAGTTTAGTGATACTTTTTGTATTTTTGGTTTATAGCAAGAGTAGTTTATTTAGGGCGTCTTTGACGCTAAAGATTTTTCTTTTTGTTTAATGTAGGGTTTTTTGTTTTGTTTTTTGTGAATATTGAGTTAGATTAGAAGTTTTGTTTTCTGCTTAGTAAGATTGGTTATATTTTGTTTCTTTGAATAATCAAAGAACACAGACTTAACCAACAGGGTATCAAACATAAAAATGATACAGGGCAAACAAGCGCGCGAGTCAATCACCAAAAACAATAGAATGTGTGGCGTGCCAGAGAACTCCCGCTTCCTGCACAGGTGCGCTCTTTATAATCAACTAGCGCGCCCTTACTGGTGAAGCCGCGCGTTGTCGTCACCATGCGTCACGGTGATTGGCAAAGGATTTGACCACTCAGGTACTCGCATCACCCTGCTGAAACGAAAGTAAAGACAGAGAGGAAAAAAAAGAAGGAAGAGAACAAACAAACAAAATACTATACCCAAAACAAATAATAACATGGGAAATAACAATAAATATCGGTTCTGCATATCGGCTGTCGGGCACACAAACACACAAATTATCGGTATTGGTATCGGTTCTAAAAAATCAATATTGGTCGATCACTAGTCAAGACTAAAAAATGGAGTCATTCCTACTAGATAGAGTTTTGCCATGCCTAATAGAGAAAATTAGAACTGATGACTGGCCCTCAGACTACACTGCGCAATTTCAGTCAGTGCAACAGAAATGATTAATGTAGTCCCAACACAAATGGTTTAAGTTAACTTAACATTTTACAAATGTAACATACTAAAATTGAGCGCAAATGACAATTTGACAAAAAACTAAAGATATGTGTTGTTTCAGCTTATTTTATTTAAATAAACTGAGCAAACAGCTATATTTAACGTTTTTAAATGGTCCATATCTGCCTTCTTAACAATTCTAAAGTTCGTTTAGAGCTTCTGCATCTGCATTCCAGGTATCCACTGCTGTCGTCTTGGCCCTTGTTGCAAATGTAGATGCTGTGTCACAGTTAGTGAAGGCATGACAACAGAGGCCTTCAATGCCCTGTTAAAGGCTCCAAAAAGCATTCCAGAGGAGGTGATTTCCATTATGAACCACTTCACAATTCTCCTCTATGATGGCACCAGCAACCAACTCAACATTGATCAAGCTCATCTTGCTTTGTTGACAAAGAAAGGAAGAGGAATGGAACAAATCCCCTCAGCTAAGGATGCACTGGTGCAGCACCTCAAAAGAGCAGTGTACCAAGGAGGACACTGTTGGGGACAAGCATTTGAGGTGGCACCAAATATGCAATCTCAGTCTGGGGTTGGATTAAGGGGATTTTTATAAGGCTGCTTGCTAAATTAATTGTGTATGTGTATGTATGTATGTATACACACACACACACATATATATATATATATATATATATATATATATATATAATGTCAGCTGTCTTTGTATAATTGTTTCCCCTGTGTTTCTGTTGCCCTGTCGAGTGATTGTGTTCCTGTTTCGTCTCACGAGAGTTCCGCCGCAACGTGCCAGGGAATCCCAGTGACGTCACTGGGATCAGCTAATTTTTGGATTTAGCAATCAATCGTGCTTTACCCTTTTGGCTGTCTTTGTCTGTGGCTGCTGTTTCACATATTTTGGAAAATAAAGAATTTTTCAGATTATTTTCACATTGGGGATTTCGTCAAAGGACAGCGCTGTTCCTCTTCATGTTCCCAGACTCAAACGCTTCACCGGTGAGGGCGAACCATAACACACACACACACACATTGGACTTTTATGGACAATCTTACTCACACACACACATACATTTTTGTATATATTGTGTGTGTGTGTGTGTATATATATATATATATATATTTATATTTATTATTATTATTTTTTTGTCTTGTATAATACACTCTGGGTTGGTATTTATTCTTAGTTTTTGTGGTTATTTATTGTGTCTGCACTTATTCAAACACAATTTTAGGAGGGAAAAGAACAAACTTTATTTGTGTAACCTGCCTTATTTAGGCTGCGTGTTACATATTAGTGGCCCATACGGGGATCCTCTATTGTTGTGTTTGTTTGGATTTGTATAGTTATCAGTATGGATGTGACAAACGCTGAGACAGTTACTGATGTTCAAGTAGTGAATACCGAAAACCCATGTACACCAGTAAATGACCAAAGATAATGTTGAGCAGCCAGATATGAATTTTACAGCAGGCCCATTTGTAACAAGGCGCAATCCCACAGCAGCAATAACATCTATGCTCAATTCATTGTGCATTTCTGACTCTAAACAGTCTGATGATGAGGATGATGATGATGATGATAAAAGAAGTTGTATTTTAAATGTTGGAATGGCACAAACAATGCAAGATGACATAGCACAGGTAAAAGTGGATTTATTGGCTCTGAATTAAAAAGTTAAAACTTTGAAACATGATTTCAAACAGTCAATGGACAGTACATTAAACCGGGAAACCAGTTTCAGGCAGGCTATGGACGCTAGCTTGGCTAGGTTGGAGGATTATTTTGAAGTCCCTGGAAAAATTACAAAAGGCCGTAAAAGATTGTTTTCTAAGGAGAGATGCTAAATGGGAAAGTCAAATGAAAAAGTTAAAAGGCACTAGCACCCCCAGACTCTCCAGATTATGGGCCTACTTACCAGCTTCCTTCCACATTTCTGCTGTCCATTATCCACAGACCCCAGTGCCAATATCTAAAGACAAAAGTCCAACACATAAAACTCATAATGCTACTTATGACATTCATCCTCCTGTGCATACTCATCCACCTAGTGTGCTTACCTCCTCAGTTATGGCTGGTTCATCCCCATTCTGTGCTCGGCTTCCCGTCTGCCTCGAGTTCCCCTCTTTCGGCGACTCCTGTGAGACAGCAGAGGTGTTAAACTTCATAGAGCAGTATGAAAACTTCCTGGAGATCAGGCCCCTTCCCAGCGTTGAGCTCATCGGAACCCTAAGCATGGTCCCTAAGGGACCCGCTCAGAGCTGGTGGAAAGCAAGAGAAGGCTAAGGTAACTGACTGGCAAACCTTCAAAAAGGCATTTATGGCTGTTTTTCTTTCAGGCGATTACCTCTCAGAAGTGGAGGAGAAGTTGAGGACATTGGTCCAGCAGCTTTGCTTATGACTACCGGGCTCTCTGCTTGAAGTGGAAGCCAGAGATCTACGAGGAAGAGCTTGTGAACTGCATCCTGAACAACATCAAACCCAGGGTTGCAGGATGTCTGCGGGGGACGGTGAACACCGTGGAGCAGCTGGTGAAGGTCGGGTCAATGGTGGAAAAGGACTGCATGGGAGCAAAAGACTACTGGCAAAAAATCGGTGACCAGAATAGCAAAGACAAGCTCAAGAAGTCTGCAGAACGTACCAGCAACAAAAACCTGGCTGGAGTAACCCTGGCACAACCCCATCCAATCACATCTCTCCTCGTCATTCCTGTAAGGGTGAATGGACAAGAGGTGAAGGCAGTAGTAGATACAGGAAGCTTTTACACATTGTTGCAAGAGAACTTGTGGAAACAGCTGAAGAGTGATACTCCACCAGTCATTACCTCTACCCCTTTAGAGATTTCTTTATGACGGATGGAACAATTCACCAGTCCCGAGACCTGCAAAATATACGGTATCGGTGGCATGACAAAGTGTGCACTGTGGACACATATCCTGAGAAACACTCACCTCAACTTCCCTCTTATTGCGGGGCTGGACTTCCTGAGAGCCACTGGAGCTGTTTTGGAAGTGGGACAAGGCAGGTATGGCTTACGATCTGGAAAAGGTTACACATATTGCCCTTTCTTGCCATCACAGTCCAACTACCCCATCTGGTCAAGCACAGTCTCTTACAGCAGCTAAGTTGAATTTATACTACGCCTTACCACCAACTGGCAGGCTGCCTGAATTCACATCCTTCACCCCAGAGTCTACAGAGTGGGACTCAGACAACCAGGACGAGTTGAAGAGGTTGATCTCCACCTGGCCATGTACCACTTTAAACACCCTGGGTAAAACATCAGTTGTACAGCATAAGATCACAATCACATTGACTGACGACCATTCAAATCCTGGGCATACGGAGTTTCTCCCCTCAAGAAACAGATCATCGAGGAACAAGTAGACCAGATGCTCCAAGATAATGTAACGACTGAGACAAATCAGACACAATTATTTGCCATATTTAACAAATAATCTTTAAAAACTCACTCTGTGGTCTGCTGAACAGATGAGCTGGGGCAAGGGCTGGGTTTTATTGCCCAAAACTATGTGGTCACATGGAAAAGCAGAGGCAAAGAGACCCAAAGCCTGTAAAAACAGACTTTTCTGCATTCATTTATAGATTAACTGATCTATAAATGAACATGTATCCCAGGACATTATGTTTATGATTATGACTGTTTTGTTCAGCGTGTTTTGTATGGTATTTATTTTATGCATATTTTATGATAAGAATCAATGGTTAACAAACTAACCTATGAGTTTGTATTTTGAAGATTTAAATGCTTGTGTATATGATATGTTGATACCTGTGCAACAAATCAGTAGTACAAGAATCTTTAACCCGGAGAGAAAGACTTCTTTCCCACTACAAGAGTCAAATTAACAGCTTAAGTTGTTTCATATTTCTTCATCCAACTAAGAAGATATTGATTACGACTTTGGACAGAACCATCAAGGATTTCTCCTCAGCCTGCAGATCCAGTGCTCCTTAACAGCTAAAGGCATTTTGCAAGTATCGTACAATAGACTAAATTGCTGCTAGTTAGTTAAAGTTATGAAGTTTTAATGCTGTTGAAATTTAGGGGAAAATGACAGAAAACATATTTTTATTTTATTGGAAATCTGTTTAACCAATGAGGTGCTCTCATGGTGACCCCTTGAGTTTGAGGGGCGGAGCCAAGAGAAAAGGGAAAAAATCATACAGCCTGATGTCGTCGGTAAAGAGTTAAGTGAGGATTAGTAACAAAAAAAGACTGAGCTTAACGGTTTTAACAGTTAAGAGACTGTAAGCACTGAATATCCAAAAGATTGAGTTCAGAAAAGGGTTTAACTTTGCTTTTGAAAAGCCGATTGAACTAAAAAAAAAAGTGATTGAGAAGTGTGCACTGATGACGGAGTGATCGGAAGGAGAGATCAAAGGTGCTGTGTTGCCGTGGCAAATCGGGATTCGTTCGTGGATGGAGGAGTTCATCTGGACATGTTGATCGTCGTCGCTGGATGTATCCAGTTTGCTGCTGTTCTTTCCTTTGTGCTTCCTGATTTGGGATCGGTAACGATTTCCTGGAATCGCGTTTTCTCTGGATCTGTGAGTACTCAGTGTGGTGTCAAATTACAAAGAGCTCCAACATAGCATGCCAACGAACAAACTAAAATCCCAGCTGGGTAGAGTACATTACTTTGGGGCTATTGTGGTTTAATATGATTTTCTGGACTTGTTTGAGTGTGAATTGTGATTTTGTTGATTGAACTTCATTTGAAGAGAAAGAAAAAACAACGAATCAAAAGAGTTCCAGTTTAATAAATGCATGTTTATTGTTCAGTTCACATTTTGGTGTTTTTACTGTCTGCAAACGCTGCACTTACTGTCTGGTCATAACAGTAAGTGCGGCGAAAACTTAACTCAACAAGACATCTTTAATAAACCATTCACAAATGTTTTATTGAAGTTGTAATCAATTAAAGGCGATCACGAATCATCTAATATCCTTAAACATAAGGTTTCTGTTAAGACGTGATATTTCAGTAAACTGTAGGGCTCGTTTATGAAAGCTGGGCTAAATCAGACAAACGAGAGAATTTTAAATATGTCTCTTCCCTATATCAAATGCGTCATTTAAATGTGTTATACACATTTCATATACAAATAAAGACATTGGTTCATGAGACCTAAAGACGAACCATTGAAATTTCAAATAATTTTGAAACCGCTATGACACATCACGAAGCCTCGTTTACTGAAATCACGTGACTTTAGTAGTTTGATACATGCTTCGAATCACTGAACTCCCTGAACTCCCTAATCTCTGTGGGCAGAACAAGCTGGGAAATTTCTTCTCCAGAGGGGGTTTTACTTTCTCGGTAAAGCAAATCATCTTTCATTACAAGCCTATTCTTCTCACGTTTCATGAGCCACAACTCAGAAATCAATTTCACATCGGTAGGCCATGTCCCTTGCTTCACCGCTTCTATTACTTTCCTCAGAACGACAACATTCTTTCGGGCTTTTTCCAAATCAGCCATGGATTTCTGCTCCAAGAAATCGCAGTTCAGCTGACAAGGGAAAGCATACACGTCAGAGATGCACTCAGGTGAGGCGCCTAGTTGTTCCACATAACTAGGTTATTTTTTAATCTTTAGGTCAACATGATCTCTCTGGCATATGGACCTTACTTCGGTCTCGGAGATGCTTTGCCAACCTTCTGTGTTTTCTTCTTCTGCCAGGTTTTGGGACAGCAAATCTGCATCAGTATTTTTCTTGCCCGGTCGGTACAGCACATCAAAGTTGTAGGTGGATAAAGCAGCCAGCCAACGATGTCCAGTGGCACTGAGCTTAGTCGTTGTAAGAACGTATGTAAGTGGGTTATTATCAGTACAGTAAATTTGGCTCCATATAGGTAATTGTGGAATTTATCCACAACCGCCTATTTCAAGGCATGAAATTCCAACTGGTGGATAGGATATTTCTGTTCTGAATTACTCAGTTTTCTACTGGCAAATGCCACAGGCTGCAGACCGGAGGAATGCTCCTGATATAATACAGCACCTAGCCCTTTAAGACTGGCATCTACATGCAAGATGTAGGGTTTTTGGGGGTCTGCAAACGCTAGGACTGGGGCATTAGTGAGATATTGAATAATCTGCTGAAAAGCATCCATGCACGACTGGTTCCATCAGTCTCCAAAAGGCTCAGACTCTTTCAAGTAGGTTTTAGATTTATTTTTGTCCAACCTTCTATCTCGCTGGGTAGGTGCATAACCCTTGGTGAGCTCAGTAAGAGGTCGGACAATGGCAGCATAATTGGCTATGAACCAATGTTAATACCCGCAGAAGCCAAGAAAAGATCTTAAAGACTTAAGGTCCGTAGGCTGTGGCCATGTGCTGACCGCCTTTACTTTGTCAGGGTCTGATGCAATGCTGTCAGCTGATACTATGTGTCCCACATACTTCACCTTGGTCTGGCAGAATTGGCACTTGTCCAATGACACTTTCAGCCCCACTTCTTCAAGTCTGTCCAGGACCTTCAGAAGTCTTGTGTCCTCGTGTTCTTCCAACGACTTCCCAAAGATGATCAGGTCATCTAGGTAGACAAGAACCTGAAGCAAGTTCATATCACCAACAGCTTTTTCCATTAAGCGTTGGAAAGTCGCAGGTGCCCCAGTAATGCCCTTTGGCATACGCTCGAACTGATAGAATCCTAAGGGGCATATAAAGGCAGTTTTTTCCTTATCCTCCTCAGACATAGCTATCTGGTAATAGCCACTTCTGAGATCAAGGAAGGAAAACCATCTACTCCCTGACAAACAGTCTAATGTATCGTCAATGCGGGTTGTCGTATACTGGTCAGGCACTGTTCAAGGATTAAGTGTGCGATTAATCTATGCACATCCATTTTTCTTTCGGGCTACTACAATAGGGGAGGCGTAGGGGCTTCGTAATTCCTTGATGATGCTGGCTTTCATAAGCTCCTGAATGTGTTTTCGAACATCATCAATATCAGCGGGAGCCAAATGCCTGGAGCACTCACGAAAGGGCCTAGGATCCGATAGCCGAATAGGGTGTTCCACTCCTTTCGCCAAACCAACGTCCCACTCATGCAGTGAGAACACAGACTCTCTTTTAGACATTGCCTGCCTAAGTCTCTGCTTCCATGTCTCAGGAATTGGAGAGTCTCCAAAGTTAATGAGGTTTGTATCCAACTCTCCTGTCTTTGGGGCTGGGGTTACTGGATTTGTTGGATGCAGGTGACCTTCCACTGTTCTTACAGGAATCACTGTATCCTTAAGCGACTCATTATGCATCAGTACTGGGAAATGGTTGACATCCATGGTTGACAGAATGTGGCACTACAATGGGCTGCAGTAACACTCCAATAGGAAGTGTGGAGTCTGGAGGAGCCTCTACTAACAGAACCTCTTCCCCCACTGGTTCGATTAGCTCTACCTTACAGATTGCCACGCAATCCCCTCCTGGGGATAAGGACAAGGATCCAGGACCAAGCCACCTTACACTGCCCACTCCTTCATCTTCACTGGGGACCTTAGCCATGTCACATGACAATTCTTCAGAAACTGGACCTAGATTTATGCCCAGAGTCTGCGCAATGTCCACTCCAGCACTTTCTCTACACAGCCGAGCCAAACGTTTGAAGAGGTTAGCATTGGTGCCCAAAATAACTGGTGTTTGAGATATATATATATATATATATATATATATATATATATATATATATATATGTATGTAAAATGTAAAATAAAATAACCATTATGTAAATGGGCAATAGGAATTTCACAAATTCACAGATAAATCCCAAAAAATATCAATTACCACATTTTCACATATTTACTTTGTTGTAAATAGTCCCCATTTCCCTCCGTTCAGATATAAACCTTAAAATTTGAGCACCCAAACTCTTGCTCAACCCTCAAAGGACTCTACCCAAACAATAAGCTGGCAAGATGAGCTAACTCTACAATTAACTCAACATGAAAGTCTCAGTTTTTTCTCTGTTGCAGGCCTGTTTGATGCTGGGGTACATTGCGGTCAAAAAAAAAAAAAAGACCACTTCACTCCGCACGGAGCAAACACAGGGGAAAAAAAAAACAACCTTTAAATCCAATGAGAAGAGCGTGTTTCACTTCCCAGCGCTAGATGTCCATCAAACTCACGATCGCTGTGATCTCCTCAGGGCAAAAGGAACTTCGAGAACTCCCATTAAGTCAGAAGTCTATCTGGAATCATCCTCCTATGAAACTGCCATGAATCCTCGCGCTGACGACTCGCCAACCGAACATACAGTCCATCCGAGCAAGATAGACACTGTTCAGTCTCCGTATCTGTAGTACAAGTTTCCGTTCTCGTTTTGACAACACACTAACTACAGAAACTATTCTAACACATTACAGCATTATTTATGCTATATTTTTGTGAAACATTCTGATACCAGATCATCGCACGCTCTCCTCCCTCGTGCTCTCCTCCTCCTTCTTAGTTCACCTCTGCATTCTTTTCTTCCCGCCCTCTTCACCTTAATCTAGAGAACTGATTGGCCACCCAACATGGACAAGAACACGATTGGTTGAACAATGAAAATGTCAAAACACAAAAATAATAAAAAATAATACCCCATCGATGTAACAAATATACATTCACAACCATTTACATTATAACGTGCACATAAAAGTAAAATATAAAATAAAACATTTTTAAAGTATTACACTGGGTTACACGACGCTTACCCAATCCCTGGAAGGCACCTCCTGGTTTAGATTGTTGGATCTGCAGTCTGGGTACTGGCAGGTGGAGATGGAGGAAACGAGTAGAGAGAAAAAGTAGTTAAAATAAAAATGATTGATGATCAGTTTTTTTGTATGCTAAAAGCAGACTGCACATAGCCCAACCACTGAACTCACATGAACTGATTTAAATGTTTTAAGTACCTTTATGGATCTTGAGAGAGGAAGTACCATTGCAATGTCTATGCAGGCCTCGCCGAGCCATCGGATTTAATCAAAAATATTTTAATTTGTGTTCCGAAGATCAACGAAGGTTTTACAGGTGTAGAACGACATGAGGGCGAGTAATTAATGACATTATTTTCATTTTTTGGGTGAATTAACCCTTTAAGAATGTCTTTAGAATTATTTGTTCTTTAGAATTAAATTTTAAGTTATTTTAAGAACTGTTGACTGAAAGGTTCTTTGTAGAACCAAAACTGGTTCTTCTATCTGGCTTCCGTCTGTGAAAACAACATTTATCTGGAACAGAAAACATTGGGAAAAAGTATCTTTTTACTGGAAAAGCTTGATTTGAAAGCAGAGCTCTTCTGAAAGCTAGAAATGCTTGAGTCTCACTGTCACAATGATGTGCGGGAGGGACACACTGAATATAGTACTTAATACTTATAGCTCGATTTAATTTCATTGTCATCACTTCATTTTGTAGAAATTGTTTACACACAGATGTTGTTGTTACCGTAGAATAAATAATCAATGTAAAAATGAAACTAATTGGCACAGTATTATCAGTGTGACTCGTGGACGGAGATGCATACGCAGCATTCATAGAAATAAAAAATAAAAACATTATGTTATATGTATTTTAATAATAGGCTACACATTACAAATTATATATACACAACAGATATGATTATTTTGCAGTTTTGTTTTATTTAGGACTAAGAATTTTGACAAAATGTATAAATATGTCATGAAGTTCATCCAACAAAAACATTTTGACATATTTCACAACGTATGCAATTTGTGTGGGCTGCTCTTTAGTGAAGCGGCAAATGCAGTTCCCAAGAAAAATATAACTTTGAAGATACTGAGATACTGAAAACAACCACCATGAAGTCTCATGAGCAGAGCATATTTTTTACTACAATTTGGGACTTTTTGTTTTAAGAACATTTTGTCTCAATCTTCTAGCAGATCATTAAAACAGTTTAAAAAAATAAACGATTTATTAATTTACTAACAATATAGAAATATCTTATAACATTCAAATTGCTCAAAATATTTTCTTTTTTTAAATAATATAATAAAATAAAATATAAAGTTCAGCAACTGTAACTTTATATTTAGTGAGAAATAGAGATTAGGCAACATAAGTCTATCATGGTTAAAAACAATATTACAAAACCTTAAAAAAAATTACTTATTCCCAGATAAAACTTCTGTTTGGTGATGTTGTTTTTTTTTTTAAAGATTAAATTCTAAGTGTTACAGTATAAACAGGTTGGAAACCAAAGATGTTGTAAAGATGGGTTTATTTACACAAGTAGAGCCGGTAGTGGTGACAGGTGAGTTTGGTGAAGTAATCGAAGTGCCAAGGGAACGGTGAACAGGTAGTGATGTATATTCTGGATTGCAGGATGGAATGGTAGAGGCATTGGAGGAGGGCAAGGTGTCAGGTGACCAAGTGATAGGGTTTACAAAGATACTTTCCGATAAGATGGATACTGGTTCTTCGGTGGTTTCTTCTGGAGTATGGAGTCGAGAGAGAGCGTCAGCTTTGTGGTTTCTTGATCCGGGTCGGTAGGAGATGGTGAAATTAAAACGGGTGAAGAATAAAGCCCAACGGGCTTGTCTGGGGTTGAGTCTTTTGGCAGCTCGGAGATATTCCAGGTTCTTATGATCTGTGAGCACCAGAAATGGATGTCTGGCTCCCTCCAACCAATGCCTCCACTCTTCAAGTGCCAGTTTGACAGCTAGGAGTTCCCGGTTGCCGATGTCATAATTTACCTCCGCCGGGTTGAGCTTGCGGGAGAAGAAAGCACATGGATGGAGGCGGCTAGGGTTTCCCTGCTGCTCAGAGAGGACCGCTCCTACTCCGGTGGTGGAGGCGTCCACCTCCACGATGAAGTGCTTGTTGGAATCAGGATGATGGATTTGGGTGTGGGCCAGTTTTTGATGGCTTCCACCTTCCCCTCGTCCATCCGGATGCCACTGCGATCGATGATGTAACAAAGAAATTTCACTGATGACTGATGGAAGGAACATTTTTCTGCTTTAAGGAATAGCTGGAACTCCCTTAGACATTTCAGGACCTCCGCAACGTGATTGAGATGTTTGGCCATGCTCCGGGAGTATATCAGGATATCATCTATGGAGACGAGAAAGAACCTGTGGAGGAACTCCTGGAGCACCTCATGAATGAAGTCCTGGAATACGGAGGGGGCGTTGACCAGGCCATACGGCATGACGAGATATTCATAGTGGCCTGTAGGCGTGACGAAGGCGGTCTTCCACTCGTCCCCCTCGCGTATCCAGATGAGGTTATACGCGCTGCGGATGTCCAACTTGGTGAACACAGTGGCACCGCGGAGGTGTTCAAGAGCTGCTGGGACGAGAGGAAGAGGATATCTGAACTTGACTGTTATGGCATTAAGTGCACGGTAGTCAATACAGGGCCGCAAGCCTCCGTCCTTTTTCGCCACAAAGAAGAAGCTGGAAGCAGCAGGGGAAGTCGATGGACGGATGTAGCCCTGAGCCAGAGCCTCCTTGATATACTCCTCCATGGCTTTCTCCTCCGGGATTGACAGGGGATAGATTTTTCCCCTGGGCCCTGACTCACCCGGGAGCAGATCGATGGCGCAGTCCCATGGCCGGTGTGGAGGCAGCTTGGGAGCTCTTTTAGGGCAGAATACGTCACTGAAGGGGGCGTAACACGGGGGAATGTCTTCAGTGCGTCTTTTAAGGGGACTCTCGATGGAGGTGGTTAGTACTGGAAGATATCCGGAGCGTGGAGAGCGAGGAACAGGTAAGGAGGAAAAATAGTTTGGAAAACACGTGTCGCCCCACTTCAGGACTTCGCCGGTTTTCCAAGAAATGGTAGGGTTGTGCTGCACCATCCACGGGCGCCCTAAAATAACGTCAGAGGTGGATCCCTCCAGAACCAGCAACTGGATGTTCTCCGTATGCAGGAGTCCAACTTGGAGTTGAATGGGTTCTGATATGCGACTAACGAGCCTTCCGACTGGTTTTCCAATTATTGATTGGATCTGGTAGGTAGACGGCGTTGTCTGGGTCTTGAGCTGGAGTTGGCAGCAGAGGGTTCCGGAGATGAAGTTTCCAGCTGACCCAGAATCGAGGAGCGCAGTAACTGTAATGGAAGTTTTGGCAGCAGTAAGTTTAATCATAGTAGTAAGTGGTTTCATGGAATTGGAGATTGGAATGATGGCACTCACCAATGGACGGGGAGGGCGAGTTGGGCATGCGGAGATGACATGCCCAGGAGAGCCACAATATAAGCATAGATTCAGGGTCAGCCTCCTCTGCCGCTCAGCTGGAGACAAACGGGTAGATTCCAGTTGCATGGGCTCGTTAGCTGGTTCTGGAGGGCTGACAGATTCTGGTCGGCAGAGGATGGTGTTGAGCTGAGGCTGTCCCTGGTGTTCTTCGATACACGACTGCATACGAGTGGCGAAGCGGATGGAGAGCTGGATAAACCGTTCGAGCCCGATGGTATCCTCGTATGCAACGAGATGCAACCGCACTCGAGGATCCAAACCCTGCCGATAGGTGGTGAGTAAGGCTTGTTCGTTCCATCCACTCTTAGCTGCGAGTGTACGAAACTGTAGGGCACATTCATTCACTGTCATGTTTTTTTGTTTGAGATTATATAACTTCTCACCAACGGATGAGTCGTAAGCGGGTTCTCCAAAAACGTCTCTGAAATGCTCGACGAAACTGGAAAATGACTGGATGACAGGGTTATTCTGTGACCAGATAGAATCTGCCCATTGGAGCGCCTTACCGTTTAGTTGGGAGATTAAAAAGGCAACTTTGGTGATCTCGGTGGGAAACAAGTGCGGCTGCATCTCCAGGAACAGCGAACATTGCAGGAGGAATCCGTTGCAATCCTCCGCCGAACCAGAGAAGGGCGCCGGTCTGGCCATGGGACTGGCGTAGACTGGTGGTGAGGAAGGGGTGACTGTGTTCCCGGATGTGATGGTTGGTGGCGGTGTAGATGGATTAACCGGGAATGTGCGACGCAAAGCGTCTACCAGATTCTGGAAGGGTGTAAGTAGCTTTTGGTCCGGTCTTCTGTTACAGTATAAACAGGTCGGAAACCAAAGATGTTGTAAAGATGGGTTTATTTACACAGGTAGAGCCGGTAGTGGTGACAGGTGAGTTTGGTGAACTAATCGAAGTGCCAAGGGAACGGTGAACAGGTAGTGATGTATATTCTGGATTGCAGGATGGAATGGCTTGAGCATGAAGACAACGAGGAAGGCAGAAGACACTCACACACGGACCAGGAGACACAGGAGGATGATCGAAGACGCGGGAGTTAGGTAAGTAGTTCAGGGAGTCCTTTCGATAAGCCAGAGGTAGGTACCTTAGACGTGAACGAGACCGGACAATGAGGGTGAGTGTGTGAGTGTCTTTTATGGTGCTGGTGATTGTAATACTGATGAGGTGCAGGTGTTAGTGATCAGTATTCTGGTGAAGGAGTGCGCTGTGACTGGATGATGGAACCTGGCGTGTCTGTGACACTAAGAAAGAAGCATCTGTTTGTCAGGATCTGAGAGAAAAAATACATTTCATTTGCTTCTATTCTCATTCATTTTAATACATCTGTCTTGAATGTAAAAGTTACTTTCAAGGAAGATTATGTCCAGATGAAATACTTTCAAAATTTACTAAATTAACCAAATTAAATGCTTGATTTTGTGTATTGTGTTGAAGGTCAAATGAAAATGTTTAAGCATTTGAAAACACTGCATTTTTATGTTCTCTTTAGAGTTTAGTAAGTGTTTACAATCTAATAAAAAATAATACCAAAGTGAAAAAAAAAATTAAAAAAATGCATCAACATAAATATAAGGAGGGAATTAAATAACTTTGATTTAGTGACATTAAATGTACATGTTTGTTGTTGTTGTTTTTGCTGTGCTCCAGTTTTTTTATTTTTTATTTTTAAATGTGTTGATACACTTACTTATTATTTAAAGGTTAAAAGACATGAATGGTACCAGTGTAACTGGTCAAAGATGTACATTTTTGTAAGTGAAAAGAACAGGTACTTGTATAATTTACAGTAAAAAAAAAAAAAAAAAAAAAAAAAACGCAAATTGACATTACCATAATTCCCTGCGTAACACTTCACATTTGATGTATTTTCTTTGAAATAACTGTTTCTTCTTAGTTTTTTCTAATCAGTTATGTAAATTAAGGTTTTATGTTACATCTAATCTTGTTAAATTAATGTTTATTGCATTTTTAATTTCATGTGTGTTACCATGATGGTGTTTAGTGTTTGTGTGAATGACACTGTGTGCACCTTCTATGTAAGCAATAAGGTACTCAAGGCTGTTCTGTATCGTGAATAAGTCACGGCTGAAGGGCGTTGTTAGGCACGACGCAAAGCGTCGAGTACCTTATTGCTTTTATAAAATGGTTACCACACAATACAAATATTAAAGCCAAAAATATGTATCAATGCAACTTTCATGAAGTAAACTTTCACTAAAGCCTTCTTTCCACCAGAAAAAAATAGTCCCTGACCGTGAACAACAACAGAAGTTACATTATTCCACCATTAGATGGCGGCAAAGGCTGTCTTTATGAGTGTGTCAGTCAGTAGCAAAGACTTTTATATTGAAAAGACTGAATTGTTGTGAACACGGAACAAGACGCAACTGACAAATGCTTTGACTAGCGCTGTCAGTCATGGGAAAACCCCGTAAATGTTAAAAGGACAAGATAATTCATCAGACATTTAAACAGATTTTTTATTATGAACATAGCACTGACCTGAAGGATAATGCTAAATCTGAATGCAGGTAATAAACTCGTTCACTCGATCTCTTTCTCACAACACTCTTCTACATAATACAGTAAGCTTCAATGAACGATATCAACTGAGAACTAACAGTTTACGTTGCTAAGAGTGGTTGCTAAGGGTGTTGTGTAGTGATACACAGAACTGTTGGGTGAAAAGGTCATAGCCGTGAATTTCTTTTAAAAAATTACAAAAAAGTCCTGTTTGCTCCGCGATGTATTTTTCATTCTGTGAAAACATGATGTGTGGCGTGACAGCGCCATGGCTTGTCCGACAAAGCAACAGTAACTAAAGGGGGCAGATTTATGGAAAGGTCAATTTCGAGACTAACAATATATTGTATTATATAGATGTAAGTTACGTAGATGAATTAAACTCGTAAAATGCTGGGTTAAAAACAATCCAAGTTGAGTTAAAAATGGACAAACCCAGCAGTTGGGTTAAATGTTTGTCCAACCTGCTGGGCAGTTTTATTTAACTCAACTATTGTTTAAAAATGACTATATGGCTGGCTTTAAATTAATCCAAAATCAGACACATAATTTCTAGAGGCAACAATAATAATCAAAAGGTAAACATTTATTAATAAGCACACACACACACACACATTTTGAACTCTAAATTTTAGAAACAGAATTCATTCCATGTTAGTGTTTCTTTTTTCTTTTTTTTTTCTTTTTTTTTGACAAAATCTTATCTTGTTTCTTTGGTGATTTCTTAAGTGTTTGACAGATTATGTGAAGATAGAATGCACTGCCTGTGGGAATCAGATGTGCAGTTACATGCAGTCATTCCAATAGTCTGCTTCACTATTAGTCATACATCAGTGAAGTGTTATGATATTCTTTCTTGCTTTGGCACTATTTACACAAGCAAAGTCGAAAATTAACTGTTTCTGTCACATCCACCATCTGCCATGATGTGTGTAGTGTAGTGGAAACAGTACCAGAAAGTCAAAAATTAACTGTTTCTGTCACGTCCACCATCTGCAATGAATGTCCTGAGTATCCAGATTTCCTTTAGATGTAGATTTTTATTTTGATGAATTTATTTATTTTGAACATAAAGAGGGCTTTGTGTGTAGAATATGTTTTGACCCATGGACAGAGATGCGTACGCAGCATTCATAGAAATAAAAAATAAAAACATTGTTATATGTATTTTAATAATAGGCTACACATTACAAATTATATATACACAACAGATATGATTATTTTGCAGTTTTGTTTTATTTAGGACTAAGAATTTTGACAAAATGTATAAATATGTCATGAAGTTCATCCACGGGTTTTTTTTGTTTTTCGAGAAAAACAAAACAAAAACGTTTTGACATATTTCACAACGTATGCAATTTGTGTGGGCTGTGCTTTAGTGAAGTTTCATCAGAAAGTTAGAAATCTGTGACACTACAGTATGACAACCGGAAAATGCAGTTCCCAAGAAAAATATAACTTTGAAGATACTGAGATACTGAAAACAACCACCATGAAGTCTCATGAGCAGAGCATATTTTTTACTACAATTTGGGACTTTGTTTTAAGAACATTTTGTCTCAATCTTCAAGCAGATCATTAAAACAGTTTAAAAAATAAACAATTTATTAATTTACTAACAATATAGAAATATCTTATAACATTCAAATTGCTCAAAATACTTTCTTTTTTTAAATAATATAATAAAATAAAATATAAAGTTCAGCAACTGTAACTTTATATTTAGCGAGAAATAGAGATAAGGCAACATAAGTCTATCATGGTTAAAAACTATATTACAAAACCTTAAAAAAAAAAAATTACTTATTCCCAGATAAAACTTCTGTTTGGTGATGTTGTTTTTTTGTTTTTAAGAATAAATTCTAAGTGTTACAGTATAAACAGGTCGGAAACCAAAGATGTTGTAAAGATGGGTTTATTTACACAAGTAGAGCCGGTAGTAGTGACAGGTGAGTTTGGTGAACTAATCGAAGTGCCAAGGGAACGGTGAACAGGTAGTGATGTATATTCTGGATTGCAGGATGGAATGGCTTGAGCACGAAGCCAACGAGGAAGGCAGACGACACACACACGGACCAGGAGACACAGGAGGATGATTGAAGACGCGGGAGTTAGGTAAGTAGTTCAGGGAGTCCTTTCGATAAGCCAGAGGTAGGTACCTTAGACGTGAACGAGACCGGACAATGAGGGTGAGTGTGTGAGTGTCTTTTATGGTGCTGGTGATTGTAATACTGATGAGGTGCAGGTGTTAGTGATCAGTATTCTGGTGAAGGAGTGCGCTGTGACTGGATGATGGAACCTGGCGTGTCTGTGACACTAAGAAAGAAGCATCTGTTTGTCAGGATCTGAGAGAAAAAATACATTTCATTTGCTTCTATTCTCATTCATTTTAATACATCTGTCTTGAATGTAAAAGTTACTTTCAAGGAAGATTATGTCCAGATGAAATACTTTCAAAATTTACTAAATTAACCAAATTAAATGCTTGATTTTGTGTATTGTGTTGAAGGTCAAATGAAAATGTTTAAGCATTTGAAAACACTGCATTTTTATGTTCTCTTTAGAGTTTAGTAAGTGTTTACAATCTAATAAAAAAAATAATACCAAAGTGAAAAAAAAAATTAAAAATGGGTACTAAAAATGGGTCTGTGACAGTACCCATCCCCCCCCCCCCCCATGGCTCGCTCCTGAGGGCCGAGTACCCCGACGTCGTGGTGGTCTTCCTCTTCCACGCGGGGCAGGTCTGTCAGGGTGAGCGGTGTGGAAGTTGTTCAGCAGGTTAGGGTCGAGAATGTCGTTGCGTGGAATCCAAGAGCACTCCTCGGGACCGTAACCCAGTCCACAAGGTATTCGAGCCGACCACCACGGCGCCGGGAGTCCAGGATCTCTCGCACCTCGTAGGCAGCTCCATCGTCTAGTAGAAAAGGAAGGGGGGGTTCAGCTGCGGTCACACCAGGCTCTGTGGAAAGGGAAACAGAAGGGTGGTGAGGCTTGAGGAGAGAGACATGGAATGTGGGGTGAATGCGGTACTCAGGAGGTAGTTGAAGTTTATAAGTGACAGGGTTGATCTGCTCCGTGATGGTAAACGGGCCAATGAACCTGGGACTCCGTTTACGACTTGGGAGGTGCAGTCGGATGTCCCTGGTGGAGAGCCAGACCTTCTGTCCAGGTTGGTATGCGGTCATCCTGCGCCTCCTGAGGGCACGTTGTAATTGGTGGTGTGCTGAGTCCCAGACCCTCTCGGAACCAGTAATCGACCGATGGTACGTCCGATGGTTCCCCAGTCCAGGGGAACAGTGGGGGTTGGTAACCGAGTACGCATTGGAATGGTGTTAGTCCAGTAGATGGTTGACGAAGGGAGTTTTGTGCATACCCAACCCAGATACTGTCTCCAAGAGTCCTGGTGGCCATGGCAGAAGGTACGGAGGAAGCGGCCTATTTCCTGAATCTTCCATTCCGTCTGCCCGTTGGATTGAGGATGGTAGCCCGAGGTTAGACTGACGGTCACACCTAGGAGGGAAAAGAACGCTTTCCAGACCCTTGAGGTGAATTGGGGACCTCTATCAGAGACAATATCCTCGGGGATGCCGAAATAGCGAAAGACATGATTGAAAAGGAGTTCTGCTGTTTCCATGGCCGTGGGAAGTCCTTTTAGGGGAGTTAAGCAACAGGATTTGGAGAATCTGTCGACTATTACTAGGATGCAGGTGAGGTTATTGGAGGCTTGGAGGTCTGTAATGAAGTCCACTCCTAGGTGTGACCATGGACGGTTGGGAACGGGCAGAGGAAATAGCTTGCCGGATGGTAGATGCCGTGGACTCTTTGACATGGCGCATTCCCTGCATCCCTGCACGTACCTTCTGACATCAGTAGCCATATTGGGCCACCAGAAGCGGTCTTTCAACAGCAAGAGGGTTTCATTGACCCCCGGGTGGCCAGTGCCTAGTGATGTGTGGGCTGAGTGAATCAGAGGAGTGCGTCGTGCTCAAGTGATATACTGGTGATCCGGTGGACAACCCGACGGAGTGTTGGTAGAGGCATTGGAGGAGGGCAAGGTGTCAGGTGACCAAGTGATAGGGTTTACAAAGATACTTTCCGGTAAAATGGATACTGGTTCTTCGGTGGTTTCTTCTGGAGTATGGAGTCGAGAGAGAGCGTCAGCTTTGTGGTTTCTTGATCCGGGTCGGTAGGAGATGGTGAAATTAAAACGGGTGAAGAATAAAGCCCAACGGGCTTGTCTGGGGTTGAGTCTTTTGGCAGCTCGGAGATATTCCAGGTTCTTATGATCTGTGAGCACCAGAAATGGATGTCTGGCTCCCTCCAACCAATGCCTCCACTCTTCAAGTGCCAGTTTGACAGCTAGGAGTTCCCGGTTGCCGATATCATAATTTACATCCGCCGGGTTGAGCTTGCGGGAGAAGAAAGCGCATGGATGGAGGCGGCTAGGGTTCCCCTGCTGCTCAGAGAGGACCGCTCCTACTCCGGTGGTGGAGGCATCCACCTCCACGATGAAGGGCTTGTTGGGATCAGGATGAACCAGGAGAGGAGCGGTGGTGAAGGCTACTTTGAGGGACTCGAAGGCTTCGGTGGCAGCTGGAGTCCAGGACAGAGACTTGGGCTTACTACAGAGTAGGTTGGTGAGTGGACTGGAGATGGAACTGTAGTCTTGGATGAACCGTCTGTAGAAATTTGCGAAGTAATCGAAGTGCCAAGGGAACGGTGAACAGGTAGTGATGTATATTCTGGATTGCAGGATGGAATGGCTTGAGCATGAAGACAACAAGGAAGGCAGAAGACACTCACACACGGACCAGGAGACACAGGAGGATGATTGAAGACGCGGGAGTTAGGTAAGTAGTTCAGGGAGTCCTTTCGATAAGCCAGAGGTAGGTACCTTAGACGTGAACAAGACCGGACAATGAGGGTGAGTGTTTGAGTGTCTTTTATGGTGCTGGTGATTGTAATACTGATGAGGTGCAGGTGTTAGTGATCAGTATTCTGGTGAAGGAGTGCGCTGTGACTGGATGATGGAACCTGGCGTGTCTGTGACACTAAGAAAGAAGCATCTGTTTGTCAGGATCTGAGAGAAAAAATACATTTCATTTGCTTCTATTCTCATTCATTTTAATACATCTGACTTGAATGTGAAAGTTACATTCAAGGAAGATTATGTCCAGATGAAATACTTTCAACATTTACTAAATTGACCAAATTTTTGTGTATTGTGTTGAAGGTCAAATGAAAATGTTTAAGCATTTGAAAACACAGCATTTTTATGTTCTCTTTAGAGTTTAGTAAGTTTTTACAATCTAATAAAAAATAATACCAAAGTGAAAAAACAAAAAAACAAAATGCATCAACATAAATATAAGGAGGGAATTAAATAACTTTGATTTAGTGACATTAAATGTACATGTTTGTTGTTGTTGTTTTTGCTGTGCTCCAGTTTTTATTTTTTTTTTATTTTTGAATGTGTTGATACTATTGTTGATATTATTTAAAGGTTAAAAGAAATGAATGGTACCAGTGTAACTGCTCAAAAATGTACATTTTTGTAAGTGAAAAGAACAGGTACTCGTATAATTTACAGTAAAAAAAATTCAGTTCTCTTTCTAGGCTTGTTATTGCGCTTTTAATATCTCTTTTTAATATCAAGCACATCCCACTCTTTTCTTTCTTATTCATTCGTGTTTCTTTCATTATTAATAACATAAAACCACATAGTCAACTGAACTGCGCAGATGACCACAAATAGGCTATATATGACATAAAAGGTCTCTGTTATTTGTTATTAGTTTTTATTATTTAATAATACATTATTTTTAAACTGATATATTTGTAGACAAAGGTCTCAGCTATGAACCATGTAAGGGAACAGGTTTTTTTTTTTTTTTTTAAATGTACATTTATTCACTTAATTGCTTTAAACGCATTAAAAAGCATGATATTTTAATGTGATCCATTCAACAACAGTGTAAAGTCTTCAATTATGTAATAATGGTGGTCAGGTTTTTTCCCCCTTCTGTTAGGGATATTATGAACAATCCAGTTCCTAAATTCCTTAATTCTCTAATCTCCTTTTAAATATTTTAACACAATAAATTGAAAAAAGACATTTCTTTCAAAATTAACAAAAACCTTCACCTGACGGTGTTAAATGAGTTGACAAATACTGATAGAGGTCCAGCTGGAGCCAAATATTCAGTAAATGTAGAATCATGAAACAACAAAAATTCCCCATATGCAAAAAACAACAACAACAACAACAACAAAAAAAACATATAAAATAACATTATATAGACTTTTTGAGAGCACTTGTCAACCATCAGACATAAAACCTAACGGAGTTGACTAAATTGATTTTTTTCCACCTTAACCAAATGTCGTATAGTGGAACAATGTTGTTTTCTTTCTCAGTTGTAGCTGCCTTAATAAACATATAAAAAATGCCAAGATTTATCCCACTACTTTTTACAGAAACTATTACACCGGGATGACGGTGTTGACATGCTGTGACCGCAGAGACTTCAACATTGTTTGTATAAAATATATAAAATATAAAACTTCCAGGACCATGATGTGTCCTATTGTTTGATCCACAATGAGCAGGAAATAGTAGAGTTGAAGATGAACTTGACATTGCCTGATTTATTCAGAATTATAAAAAATTCTGACGCAAAGTGAGGACCCAACTTTGATAGGCATTTTTATTTAAATATGGAAAATAAAGACTTTTTGTATTGTTTGATATATAACAGATCTCTGCCTTTCAATTTAAATGTATATTTTTAAATTTTGTTGCCATTTTAAACACTTTGTTTGAGGACACGCTAAATTAACATGTATTTTCTAAGTATAGAGCATATATTTAAATAATACTAACAAAGTTATTTAAAAAATAAAAGCAATGAAAGTCCTGAGTATCCAGATTTCCTTTAGATGTAGATTTTTATTTTGATGAATTTATTTATTTTGAACATAAAGAGGGCTTTGTGTGTAGAATATGTTTTGACCCATGGACGGAGATGCGTACAGCATTCATAGAAATAAAAAATAAAAACATTGTTATATGTATTTTAATAATAGGCTACACATTACAAATTATATATACACAACAGATATGATTATTTTGCAGTTTTGTTTTATTTAGGACTAAGAATTTTGACAAAATGTATAAATATGTCATGAAGTTCATCCACGGGTTTTTTTGTTTTTCGAGAAAAACAAAACAAAAACGTTTTGACATATTTCACAACGTATGCAATTTGTGTGGGCTGTGCTTTAGTGAAGTTTCATCAGAAAGTTAGAAATCTGTGGCACTACAGTATGACAAACGGAAAATGCAGTTCCCAAGAAAAATATAACTTTGAAGATACTGAGATACTGAAAACAACCACCATGAAGTCTCATGAGCAGAGCATATTTTTTACTACAATTTGGGACTTTTTGTTTTAAGAACATTTTGTCTCAATCTTCAAGCAGATCATTAAAACAGTTTAAAAAATAAACGATTTATTAATTTACTAACAATATAGAAATATCTTATAACATTCAAATTGCTCAAAATATTTTCTTTTTTTAAATAATATAATATAATAAAATATAAAGTTCAGCAACTGTAACTTTATATTTAGCGAGAAATAGAGATTAGGCAACATAAGTCTATCATGGTTAAAACTATATTACAAAACCTTAAAAACCTCTCATTCATTTTAATACATCTGACTTGAATGTGAAAGTTACTTTCAAGGAAGATTATGTCCAGATGAAATACTTTCAAAATTTACTAAATTAACCAAATTAAATGCTTGATTTTGTGTATTGTGTTGAAGGTCAAATGAAAATGTTTAAGCATTTGAAAACACTGCATTTTTATGTTCTCTTTAGAGTTTAGTAATTTTTTACAATCTAATAAAAAATAATACCAAAGTGAAAAAAAAAATTAAAAAAAATGCATCAACATAAATATAAGGAGGGAATTAAATAACTTTGATTTAGTGACATTAAATGTACATGTTTGTTGTTGTTGTTTTTGCTGTGCGCCAGTTTTTTTATTTTTTATTTTTAAATGTGTTGATACACTTACTTATTATTTAAAGGTTAAAAGAAATGAATGGTACCAGTGTAACTGCTCAAAAATGTACATTTTTGTAAGTGAAAAGAACAGGTACTTGTATAATTTACAGTAAAAAAAAAAAACACGCAAATTGACATTACCATAATTCCCTGCGTAACACTTCACATTTGATGTATTTTCTTTGAAATAACTGTTTCTTCTTAGTTTTTTCTAATCAGTTATGTAAATTAAGGTTTTATGTTACATCTAATCTTGTTAAATTAATGTTTATTGCATTTTTAATTTCATGTGTGTTACCATGATGGTGTTTAGTGTTTGTGTGAATGACACTGTGTGCACCTTCTATGTAAGCAATAAGGTACTCAAGGCTGTTCTGTATCGTGAATAAGTCACGGCTGAAGGGCGTTGTTAGGCACGACGCAAAGCGTCGAGTACCTTATTGCTTTTATAAAATGGTTACCACACAATACAAATATTAAAGCCAAAAATATGTATCAATGCAACTTTCATGAAGTAAACTTTCACTAAAGCCTTCTTTCCACCAGAAAAAAATAGTCCCTGACCGTGAACAACAACAGAAGTTACATTATTCCACCATTAGATGGCGGCAAAGGCTGTCTTTATGAGTGTGTCAGTCAGTAGCAAAGACTTTTATATTGAAAAGACTGAATTGTTGTGAACACGGAACAAGACGCAACTGACAAATGCTTTGACTAGCGCTGTCAGTCATGGGAAAACCCCGTAAATGTTAAAAGGACAAGATAATTCATCAGACATTTAAACAGATTTTTTATTATGAACATAGCACTGACCTGAAGGATAATGCTAAATCTGAATGCAGGTAATAAACTCGTTCACTCGATCTCTTTCTCACAACACTCTTCTACATAATACAGTAAGCTTCAATGAACGATATCAACTGAGAACTAACAGTTTACGTTGCTAAGAGTGGTTGCTAAGGGTGTTGTGTAGTGATACACAGAACTGTTGGGTGAAAAGGTCATAGCCGTGAATTTCTTTTAAAAAATTACAAAAAAGTCCTGTTTGCTCCGCAATGTATTTTTCATTCTGTGAAAACATGATGTGTGGCGTGACAGCGCCATGGCTTGTCCGACAAAGCAACAGTAACTAAAGGGGGGCAGATTTATGGAAAGGTCAATTTCGAGACTAACAATATATTGTATTATATAGATGTAAGTTACGTAGATGAATTAAACTCGTAAAATGCTGGGTTAAAAACAATCCAAGTTGAGTTAAAAATGGACAAACCCAGCAGTTGGGTTAAATGTTTGTCCAACCTGCTGGGCAGTTTTATTTAACTCAACTATTGTTTAAAAATGACTATATGGCTGGCTTTAAATTAATCCAAAATCAGACACATAATTTCTAGAGGCAACAATAATAATCAAAAGGTGAACATTTATTAATAAGCACACACACACACACACATTTTGAACTCTAAATTTTAGAAACAGAATTCATTCCATGTTAGTGTTTCTTTTTTCTTTTTTTTTTTCTTTTTTTTTGACAAAATCTTATCTTGTTTCTTTGGTGATTTCTTAAGTGTTTGACAGATTATGTGAAGATAGAATGCACTGCCTGTGGGAATCAGATGTGCAGTTACATGCAGTCATTCCAATAGTCTGCTTCACTATTAGTCATACATCAGTGAAGTGTTATGATATTCTTTCTTGCTTTGGCACTATTTACACAAGCAAAGTCAAAAATTAACTGTTTCTGTCACATCCACCATCTGATATGATGTGTGTAGTGTAGTGTAGTTTTTTTTTTTTTTTTACTGTGTGTGTGTGTGTGTGTATGAACACACACAGTGCCTACCTCTACTGTGTTTACGTGAATACTCATCTTGGCATTTTTATATATTTCTGTGTATTCGGCCCTTCAGGCGCGCAACCGAATGCTTCATATTCAAATTTTATGTTCACTCGGAGCGAGCGCACAAATAACATCCTGTCAGTAGTGAATTCAGTTCTCTTTCTGGGCTTATTATTGCGCTTTTAATATCTCTTTTTAATATCAAGCACATCCCACTCTTTTCTTTCTTATTCATTCGTGTTTCTTTCATTATTAATAACTTGAAACCATATAGTCAACTGAACTGCGCAGATTACCATAAATAGGCTATATATGACATAAAAGGTCTCTGCGGCAAGTAGCCTACCAGAGGCTGAAATGTTTCGAAATAGTTGGCTAATGATCAACGATGCTTTTGGAAACACTCCACCCCAGGTGTAGAGTATTTCATGAGAATGTGGGCAATTAAATATAACCGATTCTTGAGATAAGGGACAAAACATGTTTTCGAAGTTAGTTTTTATTATTTAATAATATATTATTTTTAAACTGATATATTTGTAGACAAAGGTCTCAGCTATGAACCATGTAAGGGAACAGTTTTTTTTTTTTTTTTTTTTTCTAAAAATGTACATTTATTCACTTAATTGCTTTAAACGCATTAAAAAGCATGATATTTTAATGTGATCCATTCAACAACAGTGTAAAGTCTTCAATTATGTAATAATGGTGGTCAGGTTTTTTCCCCCTTCTGTTAGGGATATTATGAACAATCCAGTTCCTAAATTCCTTAATTCTCTAATCTCCTTTTAAATATTTTAACACAATGAGTTGAAAAAAGACATTTCTTTCAAAATTAACAAAAACCTTCACCTGACGGTGTTAAATGAGTTGACAAATACTGATAGAGGTCCAGCTGGAGCCAAATATTCAGTAAATGTAGAATCATGAAACAACAAAAATTCCCCATATGCAAAAACAACAACAACAACAAAAAAAAAACATATAAAATAACATTATATAGACTTTTTGAGAGCACTTGTCAACCATCAGACATAAAACCTAACGGAGTTGACTAAATTGATTTTTTTCCACCTTAACCAAATGTCGTATAGTGGAACAATGTTGTTTTCTTTCTCAGTTGTAGCTGCCTTAATAAACATATAAAAAATGCCAAGATTTATCCCACTACTTTTTACAGAAACTATTACACCGGGATGACGGTGTTGACATGCTGTGACCGCAGAGACTTCAACATTGTTTGTATAAAATATATAAAATATAAAACTTCCAGGACCATGATGTGTCCTATTGTTTGATCCACAATGAGCAGGAAATAGTAGAGTTGAAGATGAACTTGACATTGCCTGATTTATTCAGAATTATAAAAAATTCTGACGCAAAGTGAGGACCCAACTTTGATAGGCATTTTCATTTAAATATGGAAAATAAAGTATTGTTTGATATATAACAGATCTCTGCCTTTCAATTTAAATGTATATTTTTTAATTTTGTTGCCGTTTTAAACACTTTGTTTGAGGACACGCTAAATTAACATGTATTTTCTAAGTATAGAGCAAATTATTTAAAAAATAAAAGCAATGAATGTCCTGAGTATCCAGATTTCCTTTAGATGTACATTTTTATTTTGATGAATTTATTTATTTTGAACATAAAGAGGGCTTTGTGTGTAGAATATGTTTTGTTTCTTATCAAAAGTATCAGTGATATTTCTGGTGAATTTGGGTGGAATGTGAACGTAAGCTGCCTGAATACATCATGTGAACATACGTGGGGACAGAGAAGGACACAGTACTGGAGCATTCTGTCCTAAAATGTGAACAGTTACAACTGAGTTCATTATGTCACCGTCTGCTCACCCTAATACACATATGGAGACTTGTACTTTATTTTCATATTTGAACAATTGAGACTTTTGAGGGCGGTCTTAGAGATTTTCAGAGGGAGGGGTTTGCCATAAGTGAGTCCGATATGACTGAATGGAAACACACCGGCTTCGTTTTCAACAAGCATGTCTTCGCTGGGTCAAGCTCTTTCTCGAAGCAGGTTAAGTCGGTCTGATGCGATTCGGGCACTGAAATGTCCGCTCTACGAGTTGGAGGTGAGTGTCCTGGTCATATACACCGGCGGGACCATTGGAATGGTGGAAACCCCAGAAGGTAAACACGATCAGCAGCGCTCACTCACACCTTTGATATATGGATAATATTGTGCACTACGCAGTACTATGTTGTTTTATGTTGTATGAGACGTTTAAGGGATTATTTGTTTGCTGCTCATATTAAAAAAAAAAAAAAGAAAAAAAAAAAAAAAGATGGGACAGTTTAAATGTTAATGCACGGGTAAGTAATACTTTGGTAAGTAATATCTTTAAGATGAACCTAGAATGTAAATAATGCCATTACATGTGATAAATATCAAACCAATTCCAATTTTCTGAGCATGTATGCCATGACTTAACTAACCTGTACCAAGATTATTTTTAATATATTATAACTACAATATATTATTTATTTATTTTCAGAATATTTTTTGAACATATTATATATCTTACAATAAATGCCACTTGATTATGAACAAATGTGTTTTTATGTTTACATAAGTATTCTTTAAAGTATTCTACCGATCTTGTTTTATGATTTAATTATCGATTCTATGAATAGAATGGTCAAATATTTGCCTGCTGTAAATAGCTCGTCTTTTCCGACATTATTAATATCTTATAAACGCTGATTAAAAACCAAGCAAACATTTGGAGGTTTAATAACCGTTAATTAATTAACTATATATATATATATATATATATATATATATATATTCTCTGAGGTTGCATTTATGCATTCAATGACTTTTACGCATAAGCATATAGTTCAATATATGCTTACGCGTAAAAGTCATTGAATGCATAAATGCAACCTCAGAGAATTGTTGACATGTACAAATCGATCTGAATGCATTTTTTAGGAACATTTCTGTTACATTTTTTTTTTATCAATTTATGCAGTCCAACCGCGCCTATTTTTGGCCAGAGACACGACATTGCCGTCGGACCAATGTTTGCTGGAAAGCGTGAAACGCTCCTTTAAAAACCCGACTTTAAAAACGGTGTTAAGGAACAACGATGTAGCCTACTTTATGTAGAGTTTTTTATATTGCTTGGCAAAATGTGATTGAAATTTAAACCGCACCATTATTGTGTTTATTAATTATTAGATAGATTAGATCGAATAAACACTATCACACGATTAATAAATAATCGCGACAGGTCTAACGCATATTTATACATTATATGCGTGACGAGCAGGGCGGGCGAGAGCCGTGAGGGACCGGCGCGAGGCCGTGACGCGAGTGATAATGATAATGCGTGTTGCACCGGTCTCAAATCTCTGACGGAGGAGCATAAAAGAGGAGCGACGACAGTGAAGGACGAGAGAGGACCAGGCCTGGATTTTATTTTATGTTTTATCATGTTTGCATGGCCGGCAGTTGTCCGTGTCCATCTTACTTTCGTTTTGTATTAAAGTTGTGTTGAATGTTCGCCGGTTCCCGCCTCCTTCTTCCAGTATCTACAAACTGTTACAATATGTAAACCGTTTTTTTTTTCATTGAACTCCCAGCATAAATAATATATAATTAGGAAAACTATCTTTTTTTTAAATTCTACACTGTGAAAGGGAATGTTGATCAAAATGCGCAAAATTACGCAGTATCAAATATTCAAGATGGTCATTTTTTGGCTTCATTGCTGTGTTGAATTCTAGTCAACAGAACCTGAGGGATGCAAACCAAAACAAAATGCATAAGTTTGTATGGTGGTGTGCATATGAATTTGGTGCTTTTTACAGGCGTTTCTTCTATGTTTGCAGGTCTGAAACCAGAACCAAATGCTCTTTATAAATTTCTACGCTCACTTCCTATTCTGCATGATGAGCAGTACGCGCAAGATACAAAACTGTATGAGCGCTATCCGGAGTTCACGCTGGTGCTTCCGTAAGTTTCCACGCAGATGCACACACATGTGCGAGCAAGCTAGAAGTTTGTCCTATTTATAGATCCAGACAATAAAATTTGTATACAAAATACAGGTGTGAATGGTTGGCTTCTAATTTTATTAGCTTATAGTTCTCCCAAAACTGAAAATTCTGTCATTATTATTTGCTATTATTATTATTATTATTATTTTTAAAGACTACGCACTGTTTTATAATATAGCCTAAATCTAAAAATAATCTTTTAAAAAATAAAATAAAATAAAGAAATGATTGAAATTGTATTAAAGCTCATGGAGGATGCTGTTTCTTTCAATGATACACATCTGAGAATATTACAGACAGTACAAATGTGTGTTATTTTGACAGGAAGTCCACTCGTTCAGCTGAGCCTCTGTTTCGTGGGTGTGGTAGCATAATGTTTGCCCATGCGGGATCGGATGTATATGTAAATGCATATGTTATATGTTTGCTGACCTAGTTTGCTTGATTCGTGCAATTGTTTGCTGGATAGTCTTAACGCAATGGTTATGAATGTACAATAATGTTTCATGCTATGATGTTCTTTCCGTGTCAGCTGACAACAACTTAATCCCGTGTAATTTACTGTGGTACACTAAATGACACACTAATTATATATATATATATATATATATATATATAGTTTTTATGAATGATATGAATTATGAATAAGAAAGAATGCCTACTTTCTCTAATAAAAAAAAATGTTCCACAGGTTTTATAACTTTATTTTAAAACCTTATATATTATATAAGCAAATTGTATTTGAAATGTTACATATATAACAGCCTATATTTTACAAGTGGATGGGTTAAAAATGTCAAATATTGTCATAGAAAGAAGCAATAAAGTCAATTTTATGTTTGGTGCCTTTTATGTTTTGTATGGTGCACATTAAAGGTGCATGATTTCACTTTTTAAATATGTGTTGTGCAGACTATAGGTCTTGCTTGTGCACGTAAGAGCATGCACCAATGCAAAACATTTCGCTTTGAAAGAATTGTAACTAATAATTTAATATGTAACATATTTTCCACATATTTGCCAATCTTAATTATGCTTTTTCGAATATTTCCTTTCATGCAGTGTGTAATATGTGAATGTAAAAGGTCTTAGTTTTAAAGATCAAAGTGTATGAATGTATTATGTATTAACTTTATTCTTTATTAACTTATTACGTATTTAACTTATTTAATTATTAACTTTTATTCATTACAATAGCACCATGTTTCCCCAGAGCGATGAGCGAAGCCTGAAGTCTGCTGCTTCACAACATTTACTCATCCGCTGACGCACAAATAGTTTTAATAGAGGAGACGCCACTGAAATCAAACAGAATCTCACTATCAATAAATAATATATCATTTATTTATTTTTAGTTGATTTAGCTGAACTAACCCATGTGTGCCTAATGGTCTTTGCTGGTTTAAATAGGAAGTTTTGCTTTACTTTTAGAGCTTTTTCAATGTTTGAATAAACTTTAAAATTTTGCTGTATTTTAAACATGTTCTCCCTTTTTTTCACCTCAGTCTGTCCAAACAGAAACTGAGGGTTGTATATACCATTTTAGAGTACTCTCCCCTCCTCGACTCCTCTAATATGACTCCAGATGACTGGGCTAAAATTGGAAAAGACATTGAGGTGCTTCCCTTTTAACCATCTTTATGTTTGGCTTTAAGTTGCAGGGCTTTTTGCTTGATTTTTTAAAAAACTTATATAAAATGGTCGTACTGAGACATGACTGAATATACTGATTTATGAACAGAACTGATCTGATAAATTATTTGTTTGTTTTACAAAAAATGAACTTTTTGTAAATTTGTAATTGTAGAAAATCTTTGAATTTCTGGAAGGTAGATCAGTGAACAGGTCAGCAATTCTTGGCATGTCAAAATCACTACTGAGATTTTCAAAGTTTGTTCTCCATGTTCACAGAAATACTACAAGCAACACAATGGTTTTGTCGTCCTGCACGGCACAGACACCATGGCTTACACCGCTTCCGCCCTATCCTTCATGTGTGAGAATCTGGGAAAGCCTGTCGTCCTCACTGGCTCACAGGTAACATGTGATGTTTTAAATTGATCATTTACTCACCTTTGTGTTGCACATATTAAGCATTTCAGACTACTTATACTGGACCAGTGTGTTGTGATTGGTCAGCTGATTTGGTCAACTGATCTGGTCCCAAATGGTACACTAAACCCTTCTTTCCGCACTTTTGTGACGTAACGCCGCTTTGACTGTCGGGAAATGTTTCCTGCAGAGCTCGCACCAGTGCGGGCTCAGCTAGCGACAGAAGCTTTTCAAAGCTTCGAATCAATTGAACCAGTTTCTTCGCAAAACGATTCACTGTTTTGAAGCACTCGAATGCTGATGACCGCCACTGTTCAAAACTGTAAATGCAACAAAAACTCATGCCAAACACGCATAAAAACAGCTTTTACAAATCCATTGCAGTGTTTTATTGAAAGTATAGTCTATCAGATGCAATTAACTAATCAAATTAAGAGTCTGTATAATATGTATTCTTTTATCAGTTTTCAGGGCTTGTTTTGTTTATTCTCTGGATAGGTCAGTTAAACAGAGACTATTATTATTCATTTAAATTATACAAATACCTCATTAAGACGTCTACACATGTGTAAAACTCATCAGAGATCAGGTAATAGACACTTTTAGACACTTAATACTCAGGTAATAGACAGACACTTATTCAATGATTCGCCGCTAGGGGGCGGTCGCAGTGAATTTGCATGATTCATGGGTTCATAGAGATCGCCCCCAGCGGTGAACCATTGAAACAGTTATCACATAATGAAGCCTCGTTTACTGAAATCACGTGACTTTTGCCGTTTGAAACACGCTCCGAACTAATGATTCGAAACAAAACATTCATAAAGGTTTCGAAGCTTCATGAAGCAGCGTTTCGAAAGCGGCCATCACTAGGCTCAGCAAAAGTGTGCATCGAGGGTACATATCGGCCGCAAAGGAAACCTAAAATTGACAAATGGGACAAGAGTCAAGTCCACAAGACCGAAAGTGCATAGAAGTGTGCCATTTGGGACGCAGCCTAGGCTCGTTCTACTTCATGCAGCGCTGCACAGACCGATCGGCGGCTGACTTGAAGAAGTGCATTCCGGTATTATTCAGTTCCTGTGAAAAACAGTCCCAGTGGGCGGAGTATACATGAATTTTAACTATATTTCCCATGTTGTGGGCGTGGCCTTGAGACAACACACAAAAGAATGGAACTGAAAATATTAGTGCACACTCAAATCGCAAATCGTTTAATGGATTATTTCGAAAAAGTAATGAAGTTTCAATGTTAAGCTTTAACTGCAACAGTATTTTCAGATAAATAGGTAAGTGCTTTTTAATGTCTTTTTTATTTAATTTGTGAGGTTTTAAATTTAATTTGAATAGTTTGGTTAGTAGGGCTGACCATACACCTATCTCCCGATTCGGTACTATCACGATACTTGGGTGCCGATACGATATTTATCCAATTATTACGTTTTTTGTTTTTTTTTACACTAGACCATGGGGAAAAGTTGAATCATACACTTCAGTCACATTTACACTTCTGAGTTTTATTTCAGAAGCATCATATACATTACAGTATGAAATTCTCTTGAATAAATTATTCAATGGCACACATTTTTAACAGTCATTTGTCGCCACCTAGTGGTGAAATAAAAAAATAAAAATGGCGATAGTCAGGTGAATCGATTGGTTAGTAGCCTGTATATCTTGTTGGCATTCAGTGACTACAGTCATTGTATAGTATTTGATACAGTACAGCAGGGTGCTGACAACAATGCCTGAAATAAACCCTTTATGCATCTTTGCCCTAATAAAATGTATATAAGCTAGCCTGGTGTGAGTATTTGTGTAAGTATTTCTTAATATTTTATAGCCAGTCAAAATAGTACATCCTGTTTTCGTTAACAGGTTGTATTTAGTTTTTTTCTTTCACACAACCTCTGTAAAACTTCCAGAGCAAATTACCTACTGTTTTTCGGCAAACTCGGTGGTCCTCTGAGAAATCTAATCCCGTCCGAATGCGAATGTCTGTGATTGCCGATATCGCATTATATACTAACGCTTCTCCTCATGAGCTTTTTGACCTACATGAGCTACAGTATGCGCACCAATCTTCCTTATACTTTCATTTCACTTCAATATGGATAGTATCCGATCAAAAAATACGTGATAAAACTAACAAATAGAGCCAAATTGCGGAAACTGTGAAGGTTGTAAATTTTAATTTCAGTGTCAAATAAGAAAGAGTAAGATACTAGATTTCGCTGCTCACATACAGTATGTGAGTTTATTATAAACAGCCGCTTGTGAAGTTCACTTAAATAGGGTTTTAATAATAAATAAAAATGATATCAATAAATAATGGATTAAAAGATATGGGCCCTATACGTCATAGATGATACATGTAAATACAGCATGTGAGCCTCTGTAACGCCCACATCCAGAACACACTCTAAAGTTGCCTCCAATATTAACATTTAACTAGTGGTCATCAAAAAATGCATCATATTAACTTCACTATTAGCTTCACAACCACCTTATATGTTGCAGGTGCCCATCTATGAGTTGAGGAATGATGGGAGGGACAACCTCTTGGGGGCGCTGTTGTTAGCAGGACAGTTTAACATCCCTGAGGTGAGTTATTTTTTTATTCTCTGTGAGTGATGCCTTTGTAGCCGTTACAAATGCAGTATGTGCAAGATACCGTCCAATTCTTGTGATGTTTTGGAGGATGTTGGCTATAAAATAGTCTTCATTCAGAATTTCGTTATTAAAGGGATAGTTCACTCAAAAACAAAAATTCTGTCATCATTTACTCGCCCTTAAGTTGTTCCAAACCTGAATTGATTTTCTTTGTTCTGCTGAACACAAAAGAAGATATTTAGAAGAATGTTTGTATGCAAACAGTCGGACCTTATTGACTTCCATAGTCCCACAACTGTTATTCAAAATATCTTCATTTGAGTTTTGGTAAATGATGACAGAATTTTAATTTTTGGGTGAACTATCTCTTTAATTAGTTTTATCATTTAAATAGTTTTATTTTCAAATACGGAAGATAGTTTTTAATAAAATACTGGAAAGAATATTGGATTGAAATGTGGTTTTAAGTGTCCTTTGAGATTATTGTGCTTCATTGGTATGGCAGAAACAAAATGTACTGCACAATCAAGATACTATTGTAATAAATTTATACTATATATTGTTATAACAAACAGTTTAAATTGAGTAAAGGACCAGAAAAAAGCCCTTTGTGTCTTTCTTCACAGGTTTGCCTGCATTTTTATCAAAAGCTGTACAGGGGCAATCGTGTCACCAAAGTGGACGCTGAAAGCTTCGACGCATTTACATCACCAAACCTGCAGCCATTAGCCACTCTTGAAGTCGACATCAAAGGTGATTACAGTTCTGCCAACATCTATACACAGTCTTAGTGCCATATAAATCTATTTATAGGTTAGTTTTCCTAAAAAATGAAAACTTACACAAAAGTTTTCCGCCATAGAAATTCAGTATGTACTGGTTGCTCTTCTATGCAGTTACCATTATTTGGAACTGATGCTTTTAAAGGGACAGTTCACCCAAAAAATGGAAATTCTGTCATCATTTTCTCACCCTTCTGCTGAACACAAAATAAGATATTTTGAAGAATATGGGTATGGGGGGGGGAAATACTATGGAAGTCAATGGTGACCGCCAACTGTTTGGTTACCCGTATTCTTTAAAATATCATCTTTTGTGTTCAGCAGAAGAAAGAGAATTGATAGATAACAGGTGATCATGACAAAATTATGACAGAATTTTAATTTTTGGGTGAACTATCCCTTTAAGCTCCAAAAAGGATGCAATAACATCATCGAAGTATTGTAAAAGTGGTCCATGTGATTTCTCTTTATCACTTAAACGAATGTTTCTCGCATAAATCTGTTATATGATTTCAGAAGATTTGGAATAGATCATAAGTCATATAGGCTACTTTTATGGTACTTTATGGTGCTTTTGAATCTTTTTTTTTTTTTTGAAATGTGAAAGCGTAATTGCATGGTTTGGAACGACATTGAATTGAGCAAGTGATTACACTTGAACTTTTTTCTCTTTTTAGAAGCAGTCACAAATATGTGGCCTTCAAAAATTCACCATTGGTAGTTGACAATAATTTATTAATAAAAATTTATATTGGCAGTGCTGTTTTAGTATCATTGAGATACTATTACAGTTTATATATATACCACATATGTAATAATAAGTACTATACACAAATGATTAAGAAAAATTATGTATTATGTTACATTGCAGGACACTGCAGCATCACTAATAAGGGCGTTGACATTAAATTTCAAGCAGTGTTATTTATTTTTAACAGGATTATGCTTAATTTCTTACTCTTTAGTTAACTGGCCCATTGTGTGGCGACCCGGTACACTGGACAAATTCACTGTCAGCACAGAATTGAACAGTAATGTGGGCGTCCTGCGACTCTTCCCAGGAATCACTACTGATACAGTAAGGCCATGTGGTTAAGTCTGCCACACATTCTTCCCAAATCTCCGTCCATGAACATGTTCATTATTTTTACAGTGTTTAGTAAATGCTGACAGAAGTTTAATTTTCAGCTGAACATTTGGGAGTTTCAGATGTTTAAGATGAGATTCATTCTCTCATCAGGTCAAGGCCTTCTTGCAGCCTCCTATGGACGGGATCGTATTGGAGACTTACGGCAGCGGTAATGCTCCTGACCGCGATGACCTGCTGGATGAGATAAAAAAAGCGACGGATAGAGGAGTCATCATCATCAACTGCACCCAGTGCCTCCGGGGCACGGTCAAAGGCACATATGAAACTGGCCAGGTATGGGAGTTTGCTTAAGAAAGGCCTTATGTGGGTGTATTCCAGGAGTGTGTAATTTAATTTTCCCTCGCAGGCTCTGTATAAAGCCGGTGTGATCGCTGGAGGTGATATGACCCCAGAAGCTGCTCTTTCAAAACTCTCCTATGTGCTGGCAAAAGACCTCAGTACAGAAGCAAAGAAGAAGGTATGGAAAAAATGTCTCTTAAAAATACATTTAAACCACATTTGGGTCAATAACATATACACTACCATTCAGAAGTTTGGGGTCAGTAATCAATCTTATGAATATGAATATGAAGCAGCACAACTGTTTTCAACATTGATAATAATAATAATGTTTCTTAAGCACCAAATTGCCATATTACAATGATTTCTGAAGGATCATGTGACACTGAAGACTGGAGCTGAAAATCAGCTTTGCCATCACAGGAATAAATTACATTTTAAAATATATCACAGTTGAAACCCACCATGGCCACCCACGGCCCCTGACCCGCCCTGGAGACCTCCGTACCCGTCTGCTCCGCTCCCCGCACCTGCGTGAAGGTCTCCAGGGCGCCCACCCCCCCCTAATGTCACAGTTCCCTCCTGTTCTGGACTCCATTTCCCATCATCCTCCTTGTTTCCACACCTGCACTCACTTCCTCATCTCCCCATCATCACTGATCACCTGCACCTGGACTTCATCATCAGCACTCCCTTTATAATGGACTCACTCCCAGCACTCCTTGTCTGTTCTTATTGTTAGTAAAGTGTGTATTGGTTGTGTTCTTCTCCTTCGTTTAATAAATACCCTATTTTGTGCAATGCATCGTCTCTGCTGCAGCCGACACCTGTAACAGTTATTGACCTTGATATAGTCTTTTCTTTAATTATTTTTGTTAGTAGTTTGTTAGTTGTACCACATGAATTTGATTTAAAGCTGCAGTCCATAACTGTTTTGGTTAAAAATTATCCGAAATGAATTTGAGCAAGTACATAACCAGCCAGTGTTCAAAACTATCTCCTTACCAGTGTTGGCTAAGTTACTTCAAAAAAGTAATTACATCATCAATATTGTATTTAAAATACTTTTCTAATTACTCTGTCTGAAAAGTAATTGAATTACTCAATAAGTAATTCAACTCGTTACTAATTAATTCTTAAAATCCCTATAAACCTTGACCGGATAGACAATAGAAAGGAAACTCTTTTAATAATTTAAATATGAGTTGAACATGTAATAGTTTAGCCTTTTATAGCTTTTTAAAACATTTTAGCTTTATTAAAACATACTATAATACTTCATTTTTTAGTAACAAATAGGGATGTCATGATACCAAAAATCTTGTAGTCGGTACCGATACCACCAAAAGTGCACAATACTCGATACCACGGTAAAAATATTTAAAGATACAAATAAAACAATACTATAGGCGTATATATTTTTTCAGGTATAATAGTAGTAAGTAAAGTAAGTACCACAGAAATTGAATAATCAAATATAAAATAAATCTGCATAGTCATAACTTTATAAATTAAATATAGATGAATCCTTATTAAAGCTTTTCTTTTGTTGTTTGATTAACATTTATAATACAGACAGCCAATAGTAGACAGTATCATGTTTTAAAGGCTGCTGTCACTAAGACCTAATGGACGGAGACAATATGCTGTTACACATGCTGTTCACATTCACATAACCAATGCGAATACACGCCAAGACGGGCATTTTGACATAACTGTGTGTGTATTTGAATGTTTATGTGTAATAAACCACGAAAATCTGACGCTCGCGAGAGGCGGCTATGTGTGCGCGCTTTGGTCGAGAGCACACTGACTGAAGACCGTCTCTCAGAGCGCGCGCGCAGTTTTTTCTCCCTAGGACATATATAGCTTACATTTTACCATAATGTTCTTGCCTACCTGTGTCAAAAAAGTGAAGTAATTGGAATATTTCCATTCTGAAAAACAGCCACTCGCTTCTGTCGACATCTTCAGACAGCGACTACGCAGCCACCTGGTGCGAAGCTGCGAACTCACGCGCAACTACAGCTAACGATTTTAAAGAGGCAGCGTTCATTTTTACCTTTAGACGACAAATTTTTAATTCAATACTGATTTATACAGAACTGTTGAACTAATTTACAGTATGTAACGCAAGTACATTATAAGTAACTGTAATCAAATTACCTAAATTACCTTACTTTTTCAGTGGATAAGTAATTTAATTACAGTAACGCATTACTTAGTAACGCGTTACACCCAACACTGTTCTTACTTGTTTAGATCACTTATTAATTAGACATGTTATTTGTTCATAAGATGATGAGTAAAATTCTGCGTGGTGAGATGACAAGTGAACTCAGCGGTGAAAAGCTTTCTCTCAGCGACAGTCACTTTATTCAGGTCATCACCAAGTCTCTCAGCTGCAGCTGTAAAGAGGTAATGTAACCTGCACTTTCTCTCTTTCTAACTTTGTCCCCAATTTTTGGGGGGATTTTGCTGATAACAGTAATTGGATGATATTTAGCTGAGTGTTTATTTGTGCTGGTAACTTGGTTGGTTTAGGTGTGTCATGGACTGCTGACTTCTGAAAATATTCAGAAGTATTATTCATATTCTGTGCATTGGTAAGCTCAGCAGTGACCAAAATAATTTTTAAAATTTAAATTGATTTCCATGTTAAATTGACTTTTACCTTTTATACAAGCATTTTTTTCTAACCTTATTAGACGTATACATGATCTTTTATGTCAAATTCTTACATTTATTCAATAAATTAAATTACAATAATAAGATACAATTGTGTTTTAAAAATAGAATTTTGAATATTGAAATATGAAATGATTTAAAAAATGTAATGTTATTTTAAAATATAAAACTAAAACCGTCAGTAGGTTCAAAACGACTGATTCACAAATCCTGAGCAGTAAAGTGTCCATCCAATGTGCTTTACAGAATCACGGTGGAAATAGTAGGTCATTCGGGTCGCCTTGTTTTCCGAATCCTATGTATTCAGACTTGTTACTCTGTTGGCTTACTGATTTTCGCATACTATATAGTAGGGAAGTAGGTCTATTCGATTTCGGATGCAGTGTCTTTATAAATGGGTCATTGAGTCATTCACTCTAACATTTCGTTCAAAAACACTGAATCATTTTGTAACAAAACTGCTGTGTTTTGTACATAGTGTACATAAGGAGCTTTCGCACAGGAGGAACATTTTCATAGTTATAACTTTTGGCGGAAATACCGGCTTTTTGCCGTCTTTGCACCGCAGGAACTGAGAATAATTTTAGTTACAGGAACGCCTTTTTGGGAACTAAATTAGCTTCTACTTTAGAGTAGGGTCTAACCCTGCACAATAGGAACTAACAGAATTTTAAGATCGCAACAGACGTGAAGGACTGTGATGCGTTAAGAGCTCCCTCAAGTACTGAGGAGCTAAACCATTTATTGCTTTGTAAGTAATTAGCAAGATTTGCTAATTTGCTAAAATGTATATGATGTTTAATAGGGAGCCAATGCAGTGTTGACAGAACTAGGCTAATATGGTCATACTTCCTGGTTCTAGTAAGCACTCTAGCTGCTATGTTTTGGACCAGCTGGAGTTTGTTTATTAAGCGTGCAAGGCAACCACCCAGTAGAGCATTACAATAATCTAGCCTTGAGGTCATGAACGCATGAATTAACTGCTCTGCATTTGTCATGGAGTGCATATGTCGTAATTTAGATATATTTTTAAGAAAAGGAAGCTAATGTTAAAGTAATTGACCTGTCGCCTGTGTTTGCGGCATTGTGTTCTTTTCCCAGCCTCAATGATATGTAGCACTGCAAGTTGTCGTAGGAGTTTTCGTCTTTTAGCCCTCCTTTTTGCTCTTTCAGTTACATAACTTGTATGTCTACATTCCATTTCCGTTATCACAAAACGGCACACAACAAAAACATAGCATTTAAAAATGGCATTCAATAATGTCAACAACTTAATTGAATGCCATGTTTATATGACGTTGCTGTTGGATGGTTTACATCACTTCAGAGTTCCTACTGGAGGTGCGAATGTAACCAGGAAAATAGCCCTAGGGGAAAACTTAGTTCTCGAGTGATCACTCTGGTTGCTATACCTACCCGGTGCGAAAGCCCCTATATAGTGTACACCCCTGCTTGGGAGTGATTTCACTTAACAGTTGTGCCAGTTTGATGCACTGCATTTTAGTGTAAACTATGATGATTACAAAATTGTACAACTACAACCATATAATGAATCAGAAGAGGCTCAGATGTACAGATCAACTATAACATTACTAATGTCCACAGGAACTTGATGCCATAGGACATGCACTAACTCCCTCTCTGGCCTGCGCTGCTGCTAAGGCCGGAGACATTGAAGCTTTGGAGGCCATATGGAAAATGGTAAGATATTGAAACCTGTTTGGACACCCATTTAGAAGGGCAAACACTACCTGTAAGTGGAATCAAATAAATGCAGCCTATTCCAAACATTTTACAGTTTGCGGTAGTGCATGCCTGCAACTTTTTTGTATTTGAATATTTTTTTATTATATTAAAAATGGAGCATGCAAACAAGTCAGCTGTGCTGGTTTGCAGTATTAAATGCAGTCTAGCAAATCAGGATATGGATTATGATTCATATCTTTCTATATAGGGCTCTGACTTCAGCATGGCAGACTATGATGGCCGCACTCCTCTCCACATCGCTGCATGTGAGGGGCATCTGAAAGTGGTGGAGTATCTGCTGAGTAAAGGGGCCACAGTCTACGCCAGAGATCGCTTTGGTGATACACCACTTCGCAGTGCTGTTTCCTTCAGGTAGTACTGATTTAAGTGTCCAAATAATTTTTAGGGCCACAAAAAGTTTTGAGTTAACTATTTGCCACGTAATTTATACAGACAGTCTTTAAGGTGAACTAGACAAGACCACTAGTTTTAAACTGGTGGTTGTGACAAAAATGTTGTTTTTTTTGTGTTTTTTTTAAAGCCAAATAACTGATATATTGGCCAATAAGCCTACATCCAAATTTTTATATCATTTTTGAGAGCCTGATTACAAAAACAAAAGTCATGTCCCAAGCACACAAATATAATGTTCTCACTATACTTTTATGTAGTCTATATGACAGACTTGTGCTGCATGTTGCACTTACTTTTTGAAGGGATTTCAGTCATATTTCAGGTAATTCAAAACCATCATAGTGAACAGTGTGCATCTGAAGTGTCGCAGTTGAAGGAAATCCATTGTTTATCAGCCAAATTTTCTTATTGGGCGATAATGATAACATTAAAAATGAACATATATCAGCCGATACCGACATCGTGGCCAATATATCATGCATCCACATGATGCAACTCACCAAATAATCATTTATAGTTAGCATAAAATGTACTCACCCTCATTCCGAAACAGTAGCTATGTCCCAATTCAGAGGCTGCATCCAAAGGCCACGCCTTTGAAGTAGAGTTATCAAAAGTACTGACTTCGGTACCTAGTCAGTACTGAAATTTTAAAAAATGCGATGCTTTGAGCGCTGTTGAGCGGATTCGTAAACACCTCTGATTGGCCGAAGTCAGTACTTTTGATCAAGTTCACAAAGGTCAAAATGAGCACTGTTAAATAGGATGGCCTAGCGACTGTGACAATTGCCGTTGATGAGCACCAGTACAACTTGTAAAGTCAATTAAACACACGTGGCTGTATATGTCATTTTTCTATGTTTGTAGGCACAAGGATGTTGTGAAGTTGCTGAGGAAGACTGGAGCTCATTTTTCCCGGGATGAAATGGTTGATGCTGTAATGAAGTTGCGCAGGTCTCATTTACATACACACATTTCTTCTTGATCAATCCTTCTCTTATTGCTTTTATAAACTTGTGGACACAGCAGTTTGATAAATGACACACATGTCGGTATTATTATTAGTAGTAGTAGTACTTTTTTGTAGTACTGATTTATTTCATTACAGTTCTTCCGTTAAGTAATGTAAGTAATATGTGATAATAGCTTGAGGTGGATATTTAAATGGCACCTTAAAGTTCAACGGAAGTGCAGTCACAAATATGAGCGTATCTTTATGAGCACACAGTCTTGTGTACATACCAGAACTGTTTGTCTTCAGTTTATGAACTTCCTGGGTTAAGGTTGATGAATGCCCATTTAGAGATTTTAATGTGTGTTTTACAGTTTTGCGGAGAGTGGCGACTTGGAAGGATTGGAGATTTTGCAGCTAGCTGGGGCTGAAGTGGTGAGTTAATGATGGAGATCTGTGTGGAATACAGAATTATAACCAAACATTTGATGCCTTCAGTGACATTTAATTCTTATAACTGTTTGAATGGAAATGCAAGACATTATGTGTTGCATTCGGTGTTGCATTGGCTTAAAGATATTGTCAAAGCAATGACAAAAGTGGTGATATATTTCAAAGATGCTTCCTGTAAACCAGGGGTCAGTCCTGGAGGGCCACTGTCCTGCAGAGTTTAACTCCAACTTGCCTAGCAGAGCTTTATCCTCATTCACTATTCACTACATTACTTGTTTACTAGTCTTCTTGAAGGAGTGAATGAAAACAAGTGAGCGAATTCGGACAGAAGGGAGACGCGGGAATTCATTCGGCATGACCCTCACAGTGAACTATTGGTATTCTCTAGTGGTTGAGTGTACATCGGTTGTACACTCGTTGCGGTGCATTATGGGATTGAATGAGTACTCTCAATAACATCCACTGTGGTTTCGGACACCACTACAAATGGCTGTCCCCTCAAACAGTGCCCCATTTAAGGGTGTTGGGGTCGATTTTGAACACAGCCCTTGATTAGCTGGTTCAGGTGTGCTTGATTGGGGTTGGAGCTAAACTTTGCGGGACAGTGATCCTCCAGGAAAAGGACTGGACACCCATGCTGTAAACTTTTATTAATGAGCTTCTCTCACAATTTAGGCAAGTGCCACTGGATGTGAGTAGACTGTTGAGTTCTTGGGCGGCTCAGTATCAAACTCAGGTAGGAAACAAAAACTAATATATATGTATATATGAGTGTTAGTGTGTATATATATTGTATTCAAAAATAGTAAATTACATTTTAAAAAAAATGTTGTCATGTCGTGCAACTCCTCAAAGACTTCAATATACTAAATAAAGCCATTTTTTGCATATTTAACATTGCATAACTTGTTGCAGTTGAAGTGCAGAACTCGTGTAATACTTACATTATTCTCTTTCTGTCTGTTTTCTAGAATGACGAGTTGGTCGAGTTTACTGCTTCTTCAAGATCTCGAGGAGGCCGTCCTTCTAGCTGTCACCTGCCCTTATCATACATACTTTCTTATTTTTAGCAGACATACAGTAGATTTTCCTTACTTAGACAATTATACTCTTAAAGGGGTCATATGATGCTAGAAAATAAAAGTTCATTATTTTGATTATTGGGTGTAATAGAATAGGTTAATATGCTTCGATGTTCAAAAAACATGTTATTTCTCACATATTGCAGCTCCTCTATTCCCAGTCTGCTCCTCCTTCCGAAAAGCTTAGAGTGCTCTGATTGGCCTACTGCTTTGTGATTGGCCAAACAGCTCAAGCGTGTGTTGGAAATGTAACGCCCCTCACCATAATTGCGAGCTTCAGATTCCAAGTTTCCTAAAGCATGTGTGTTGTGTTGTGATGTTGTAAAACAATCATACTGAAAGATCTGAACATATAGTTTTTAAATGATTTAATTATATAATCATTTATAATCATTAGTCAGACACACCCCCTCAAATGACGCTGGAATGCGATTTGACAGAGAAGACCTGTTCTTTTAAAGAGCAATCCATGTAATCAAATGTTTTCATATATGATTAACAGGGGGATCTTAAGATTTTAAATAAATCAATAATTAGTCATCTGTTGGATGTTCTAGGAGATAACAGAATGTCTCCATTTCAAGGTTTTTAACGTCACAGACCGATGTTGTGAAGCAGTAATTTTCCATTGTTTTACTTTGGTATAATAATAACCTTTGTTGGAATTGTACTGACCAGATGAAGTCTGAGCACTGAGACATACGCAACTAAGATTATTCAATAAACCCTGCTCTTTTATTATCATCACTCCTTTACTACTCTTCTCTGGCTTTCTCAGTCAAACTCTAGAAGGCTGTTAATATGAGTGAGTCTTGAGGTACCAAACAAGACTTTCTGTTGACAGGTTTGCAGAGACCAGACAAACGGATAGGACAAGATCCGGAAAGGCCTACATAAAATCTAATTATTACATTTAAGAAGTCTTATGTAAAAATGATAACATTAGGTAATGGCTAATGAATTAACAGATTGTTAATTGTTACTACATTATATATTAATGTTATAAAAAGGAAAAAAGTTTTAAAGAATTTCCACATCAGTTGACTGACTAAAGCTGGCCACACACTTGAAGATTTTAAGCCCGGTTTTAGGCCCGATTTGCACCCCCGAACGATCGCTCCAGGAGAGTCTGCTGACAACTCGGTGTGAGAAATCAGGCAAAAGTTACAGCTGAACGTAATGAAGAAATCAAATCAGTATAACTATGATGAACAGGCAGGGAAATAATGCAAACAGAAAACAGGGTGATATTGTGATATTAGTCAGTTATGCTTTGCTGTTAAATAATTTTTTATGATTTAAACTATCATCTGGTAATCACAAAATCCTAGACAAGTCATGATAATTAATTGGATTCATCTTCATTCATTCACTCACAAACAACAAAACTCTCAGGGCCCGTCATTATGCTGGAGGATTCAGCAAGTGGCTTCAGCGGGAAGATCTGTGAGCAGAAAGAGTCGAGCATCAAACTTGACAACAGAGGAATGAAGCTTATTTCAGCTCTGTGAAGGATCTCGGAGACTCTATGGCTATGAATTTATACGGCACGACAGCACAGACCAAAAATGTAGTACTTATAAAACTTATAAGCAAAGACTCAATAAATATTGCATCATTTATGATACTGTTTGTTTTTATGCCATATCATTTTGTCACCATAAATGAACGCAGCTACACATAAGATGTTTTGTCGCACATGTATGTCTTCCAGACTAACTGAAACAAACACTCTGAAACAGACAATCAGACTCTGAATTCATGATCAAGCATCGACCACACTGATGATGGTAGAAGATTATAACAGGGATTTCCTAAATTAATCAATCTGAAATACAGAATCCTGTTTCTTTGCACGAGCTGTGGAACTGTGCAACTTCCCCGACCATAACGGTTAAACTAACTGTGCAAGTTCATAATTTCTTCTTGCACAAAACAGAGTCAGTATTCCTCAAAATTAATAAAAACAGTGAAATGCAATCTCAGAATATTGCACAAACCTGCAATAATTAAATGTATTAAACAAATATACGTATTAAACACATATTTTTTAGATTAAATATGTATTTAATCTCACTTTATTAACCAATGTCTTTGCTGCTGAACTTTGATGATCCAATTCAACCAATAAGCAAAAATGACTTTAGCTATACATCAAATTTGTGTTATATATATATATATATATATATATATATATATATATATATATATATACACTCTTTATTATTCCTAAAGAGTGTTGAATTTTCTTTTCCTGCATCCTGCTCTTCTTCAATCCAGAATGTCAACATAGCTAAAAGGTTTGTTTGAGTTGCCCCCTCTACTGTGCAGATGTGAATTTTCCTTTTCCTCAGTCTGACGCTTATTCGTTTCACTTTTAGTGTGAAATGGCCTTTTTTGCTTTTGTTTCCTCAGCCCAGGTGAGGAAAAGTAACGCAAAAGTAATGTAACTCATTACTTTCCATAAAATGTAACTAAGTTACTTTTTTAGGGAGTAACGCAATATTGTAATGCATTACTTTTAAAAGTAACTTTCCCCAACATGGTAACATTTTATAATAACTTTCATTACTAAATCATTAAATAATGCTTAACAGATCATTAGTTAATATATATTCACATATCTAAAAATATGAGATAATATGCTCGTTAATATTTACTAATTGTCACGTTTTGAGTTTGTCTTTTGAACTGTTTCTCCGTCCTGTTCATGTTTGAGTTCCTTTGTTATTCTTTGAGTCTGTTCAGTTCCCCACTTGTTTGTATCCTTGATTACTGATTTGATTAGTGTCCTCAGTTCAGATGTGTCTAGTTAATTAGTCTTGTTTAGTCTCTGTTCATCATGTATATAATATGCTTCTGTCTGTTCTTTGTCTGGCTTTGTTTATGTCAAGTGTGGTATGTTTCTCCTGATTGATTCTCCTGTTTATTGTTTTGATTGTTATATTAAAATTCTCCTGAATAGATCTCCTTAACTACAGCCACCAATCTGTGACACTAATGAACTTATTAAACACTACCTAATGATTAACAGATCATTATTTAATGTAAATTGAAATGCTTACAAATGTCATGCATTTAAAAAAAAAAAAAAAAAATCTACAAATGATTTTAAGAGAAATTATGCAATGATTAAAATTTGTTAATGTACTTTTGAATGCTTAAGTCATTTTAAACACTTCACAAACTATTCATGTTAACATTCATTAACCACAGTCTGACATATTTGGTCTTTGTTTGTTTCGCAGACTGCTACTATTTACACATATTAACAAATCATTTATTAATTATTTGTTCATGCTTTTGCAGGACCCAATCTAAATTGGAAACTATTCATCATTTGTAAATGTTCATAAACATTTACTAATCATTTAGTATGTTTATGGCCATTAGCTGCTGTAACAGTGTTTGTGTAAAGGTGGTTAGTTAAGTTTAGCTAAATACTAGCTAAATGCTTGCTAAAGACATAACACACATTGTATTTTGTGTGCAAAACATGTTTTTATTATATTAGTATACTATTGTATATCATTAAACAGGATATTTCTTGAATCATATATTAACAAGAGAAAACAAATCACATTTTCAAGAAAATACAGTGTAATATAAACAGATTCAACTGTGTTGCCTTATAGTAATCAAACTGTACAATTCGGACTCCTTAACCAACCCTGAACCTACCCATACCACCAAACCTGTCCTTAACCTTACCCACATCATACTAAATGCCAGCAAATGTGTTGTGCATTAAGAAAAGCTATTAATCATTGTATAACATCATTTGTAGATTTTCATGATCCTATGAATTGAAACTTTACTGACATTTGTAAGCATTTTAATTTACATGAAATAATGATCTGTTAATCATTAGTTCATTAGTAAACATTAACAAGCACATTATCTCATGTTTCTAGCTATATTAATATGTATTAACTAATGATCTGTTAAGCATTACATAATATCTGTTAATGATTTATTAATGATTTATTCATGAAAGTTATTATAAAGTGTTAACGAACTTTCCTTGGTGTTGCCATTTTTACTGTCTGTTTGATCATTTCCCTATGAAACCTAAAATGCAAAGAATAAAATATTTAAATTTAAAAATAAGAAGTATGTTCTATATTCACGTCAAACTATTCTCAAGAACTCTTGCTGTGACAAAACCAAAAAAATAAATAAATAAAAAAAATTACAAACAACAACAACAACAAAAAAACCCAACACAATCTATACACAGCTATTTTTGAGTTCCAGCTCAAGTGATTGTATCAAAATGTAGTTTCTCATGAGTGAAGATGGCAGGATTCAGGTCATTTCTAGCTCAGCACCTGCCTTTGAGATGAATGGGAATGTTATGGATGTCTCTCTGCATGTATAAGAGACCTTCATAAGGGAGAAATGAAGCGCTTCAGACCCACATACACACTTAGGTTCGACGTGAAGTGACAGGGAAACAGAACAGGAGTTCTGAAAATCAGAAATGTCCTTAATTTTAATATTTTCACATCATGATGTAAGAATAGATTTACTGGGTGCCAATAATAAAACCGGCCAGCTTTTGAGAGTTATTGGGATAAAAAAGGATTCTAATCAGGTATGCATGACTTGATACTAATCTGAAACGTTAACAGTAGAAGTTGAAAAGATGAAATATTGTATTTCACGCTCATTTTAAATGTGCACATTTAACATTAAACTCATTTGCCCTCAGCCTTCCATGCAATCTTTACAATGCATCGTAGTGCATGAAAGTGACAATCACTTTGAAACAATGTGTGCTGTGAAACACGCTACACAAATAAACCTGAAACACTTTCCAGTGTTACCATTTGTAAATCGCTTTGGAGAAAAGTGTCTGCTAAATTATTAAATGTAAATGTAATTCAGTGCAGTCAGTATCAGTCCAGTCATTTAGCTCTAACCCACATTTGGTATTAATAAGATTATGACTTAAAAGATATTCTCTTGACAAAATAGACATCATGTGATCATTTTAAAAATGATCTTCATCTTCTGCAGTGTAAACAATACAATCCATGGCAGTTTGGAGGCATTGCAATAAAAATATTACACTTACATTGAAATGATTTTTAATTCTATTACACCGTTCTATTACACCATGCTTGATCCTGCTTCCTGTACCCAATATTACTAAACTCTGCTTAGGGTGTATCAGACATTTCTAATTGACCACCCATTTCAAATGTGTCCAAAATCCTAGAAAAAAAAAAAAAAAAAAAAATGACTAGAGCTCTGGATAGACCAATCAGCATCCAGGAACACAGTTTTGTAATAATGAGCATTTGCACTGTTTGCTATATGATATCAAATAACCAGGACAAAACCTTATTTATCAAGAGCCCTTTATTAATTCATTGGAACAGAAACAATAATAGGCAAGAGTGCAATATTTGTTAAATACATATATTTTTAATCTGCAATTACTGTTATCATATATGCAATCCAGTCTGTTATTGCTGATTTGATTATTAATGATCAGATATTTATTGCTTAATGAAGGTCAATCATGAAGAAACAGAAATGAAGCAAAACTTTATCAATCTCCGATGCTCTTATAATGCAGCACAAATCACATTTTGCAGAAAAGGTAATATTGCTGATAAATGTTAAGTGATAGAAAAAGAAACTGTTAAATCAACCATATGCAGATCAGTTTATTCTGTATTTAGACACACCACTGTCATGTCGTGTGTAAGCTTTTCTTTGTTTTTGCTCAACGACCTCACGAATCACTTTCTCCAAATTTTCTTTATTGTTTGCAATGTTTTTTCCAGCGACCTCCATAAGATCAGTGATCATCTTGGCACTGTAAGGACCTTGAAGAAGGTGATATTTCCTCCTCCACTCCTCAATTTTATCTGATGGAACAGTAACACGTTTAAATCAGAACACAGTCGATATTTCAGTTTTATTCAGGACATTGTAAGATTTTAACTTGCCTCCACAGTTGGCCACATTAAAGAGAGGAATGTGTATCACGGTTGGAACATTTTGGCCTTTGAAGACATAGAAGTCCTTCAAGTCCCCAGGGGGTATGTTGACCTCAGGGAAAGGGATGTCTTGTTCCCTGCACATCTCAGCAGCTTTCTTCACTGTCTGCAGTGAAAAAAGCATTGCAGCGTCACTCAGTTCATTAAAAGTGGAAGTACTGATGTGTCAGCTGAGAAACTGCCACTGAGATGAATGGGAATGCTAACGGATAGCTCTCTCCATGTATTAGATTTTGTATATACCATGTAAAGATGGTTAAATTTAAACATATTTTTCAGCAAGATTCTTTAAAAAAAATCTCCTTTTGTGAAGGGTTTGGAACAACACGAGGCTGAGTAAATTATGACTGAATTATTTCTTTAAATGAGCTTATATAACAGTATGTGTGCATTATTAAATTAGAGAGAATTATATGTAATACCATGAAAGGATCACCATCACTGAAATCCAGGGAAATGATGAGGTCAACCTTTCTATCTTTTCTCAGCACTGAGAAGTAGGGTGAGTTGAGCAACAGTCCAGCGTCTATATAGTCCCTCGTCTCACTTTTCAGGAGAGTGGCGGGCACGGATTCATCTGACAGTATTTGAGTGAGAGACCACAGTGTGAAATGAGTCACAGTGAGTCACGTTTATTATTCACATTGAAGTGCAAGTTCTCTTCTCACCTTTCATGATGTAGAGAAAGTCATATTTCCTGCCCCAAATCCACGTAGCCATGCATCTAATAATGCTCAAGCAAAGATCTGTACAACAAATACATTCTTCAAAATAAAGTTTCTTGGGTTCCCTAAATGGTTCTTAGGACAGTCTTTACCCATATAGGGTTCTTGACTTGAATATAAGTCTCTTTTTGGAGATTCAAAAAGTTACTTATGTTTCATTATAGGTTCTTCAGATTTGTGTTTTGTCTTTGTCTTAGCTTTAAAGAACTACATAGCTGATTTTCTAAAGAACTAGTCTGATGATTCCTTTACTGATGAACATTGCAAAGAATAATGAAAGGAAATATGCGTTAAAATGCCCCAGTGAGTGTTTGTGTGAAGAACATCAAAGGTTCTGTAAGAAATTATAGTCTTCCTCAACCCAGATTCCACTCCAAAGTATCATCCAAGTAACTCATCCCTAAAAGGGCTTAAAAATCATAGAGAAGAATAAAGTCAACAGTTATATTGTTTCTGCACCATTTGGGTAGATTGCATCCTAAAATTTAAATTTTAATGTGTAATGTGTTACTTTGTTCTTTGTTACTATGATTAGTTTGTATTTAATGAATAAATGGGATAAATTAATGTTTTTTTGCATGCATGCATTTTGGATTTATTGTCAGCACTTGGCTCGCAGTTCACATAGGTAGGGTACTTTGTACTGTGTGTGTGTGTGTGTGTGTGTGTGTGTGTGGATGATCGTGTTCGTCCACCACCACCGAAGACTATTTTTGACCCTGGAAAAACCCTGACAATCCTTATGCTAATGCAATGAAATTGACAAGTAGCCATTCTCAATCTAATAATATGACAAGGAAAACAAAAATGTTTACTAAAAGAGAAGAAAATGCAGGTTTTTCTCCTCATATTTCACTAAAATGTATTCTCAAGATAAATTATACCTCTCTAGGGTCCTAGTATGAGAAAGTTTGGGCATTAGGAATTAATTCACACTGGTTCAAACTAGAAGATCAGTTATGGTTGTGTAAAGTGCTTTATGCATTAATCTGGCTTAAAAATGAAAAGTGAACTACATTGTAGGCTAGTCTATATATCAGTTCAACCTACCGAATGGCCAGAATTTGAACCAAATACTCAAATTGTTGGATACATCCATGGTGTAATGCTCCATATACAGTTTTGATTCTTCTTTATCAGTGAGATTCAGTTTTCCCACTGGAAAAATCAGCTGACCTTTGCCTCCAGCGAGCTCTGTAAAAAAAATATGAGAACATTACTGAGTTCTTCTTATCTGACAACATCTGTGTAACTACAAACATAATTTACAAACAATTAATTTTTTTGCTGGCCAAAACAGTGGCTTTGTGAAAAAGGCTACTTTCTGTTTGACCAATCAAAATATGCAACGTCACCACTGATTCAGGAAGTGGAGCAGAGGTGCTGAGCAAACGCAGTGACTTTTAAAGTAATCCGTTTGTTGGCAGCATCTTGAGCTTACTGATGTAATATAGTGTGTGCGCATATAAAAACCACACCTATTTGCATTTGAATTATCATCAGTAAATTTATTGAAAGAATAAATTTGCGATACTGTCTGCAGAGGTTCAAACCAACAAATCAATTTATTGCTTAAATTAAAACCTCAATCACAGTTTTGATATTTTTGCCATTTCTGCTGTTGCATGAATTCTTTGTTTTGTGTAATATTTTTAATGTTTCAATTTTGTTGAAGAAATACATTTTAAACACAGTTAGGGCCAATTTGAATTTAAATAGTATTTCATAGCATTTCAAAAAAATAAAAGGTATTCTTCTTAAATCAGTGTCAATAAACAAATTCTCAAGAAAACATGCACTCTGAAAATCTGACAGTATTACCATTGAACAGATTGTACGTCTGTCCCTCACAGCCTCATTTTCACTGGCATCAATATTAAATATATTTGTTGGGCAATAACAGTGGAAATGTTTGTTTGTGTCTCTTCAAAAATAGATTTTTAAAAATGGAACCCCAAGAAATACATAATTTCTAGCACACTTTAATAAAAGGTTTACCAGTCAGTGTTGTTCTGATGGATTCATCGAGAGCAGAAGGATCTTTGCCATCCAAAACATAGAGATTCATGTCCACAAGGTCCGAGACCACCTGGCAAAACTTGTCTGCAGGTGGGGAGTCTGGATCTTCTCAAGAAAACACACATTGAACAAACAAAAAATGTTTTATCAAATATTTTACTACATGTAATCGATAAATAAAAGCAACAAGAAATGCATTACCTTTCCCCGTTTCCTGAAGCATTTGTTTTATTTCAGTAAACAAACGATTAAAGAAATCTGAAGAGAAAAAAAACGAATTCATAATATGACAATGACAACCCCCCCTCTTATTTCAATGTTGTATTTCAGCTAACAGTTTGCTTCGTACATTGTTTAACAACATTAAGTTAAACTTACCTCATGTTCTCAATTCATGCATTAAATGCATGTCTTTAAAAGAGAGCATGCAGTTTTCTAACGTAGGCCTACTTTGACTTCTCATGTAATGTCAAAGGTAAGACCCATTTCAGATGCGGCCAAAATTACAACAGTGGCTGCACATAAATATATTTGAATTGTTTGAACAAAATTATTGCTAGGGACAATTCAGTAGTCACTGCATATTGGTAGGGACATGTCCCTAGTGTCCCTTTTAAATTCTATGCCCTTGATGAATTGACTGATAGTTTCAGGCGGAAGTGAATCTTTAGAACACCTTTTATCTTTTGCCAGATGAATTTCACAATCTCTTCTCCATCAGCTAATGCGCTGCCACACAGAGCTGCAGAAAACACACAATATCAACAAACAGGAAGTTTAAAATAAAAGGAACAAAAGCCTAACATTTTTTTAAATAAATAATATACTGTATATATGTATATGCTTGCATTTATAAAGTTTCAACACATTTATTTAATAATTCTGCTTGACTTTTCATCAGAACATTTGTGACATTTAATCAAATTTTAAATGATCAATTGTTTTTGTCATTGGATAATACTGATCTGTAAATTGATTTTATGTTGTACATTAAAGGGTTAGTTCACCCAAAAATGAAAATAATGTCATTTATTACTCACCCTCATGTCATTTTACGAATCGAATCAGTGATTCGGATCTCCTATCAAACGGCTAAACTGATGAAATCACGTGACTTTGGCGCTCTGAATCACTGATTCGATTCGTAAAGCTCAGAAGCAGTGTTTTGAAATCGGCCCATCACTATATTGTTGAAAAGTCGTTATTTTGTTTTTTTGGCGCACAAAAAGTATTCTCGTCGCTTTATAATATTAACCACTGAACTCACATGAACTGTTTTAAATATGTTTTTAGTACCTTTATGGATGTCATTGCTTTGAATGCAGGCCTCGCTGAGCCATCGGATTTAATCAAAATATCTTAATTTGTGTTCCGAAGATGAATGCAGGTCTTACGGATGTAGAACGACATGAGGGTGAGTAACAAATGACATTATTTTCATTTTTGGGTGAACTAACCCTTTAAAGGTTTTTATATCAGTTTGTTAATCGGGGATACATAATGCATTTAATCCCAGTTCACACCATTTCTTGAGTGCAGGCAAGACAGGACAGAGAATTTCTGGAGCACTATCTAGCGTTCTGGCAGGTCACGTCAATCAAGCTCGCATCAGTTGACTCCTAGGTGACTCACATCTACCTATAGAAATACGACGCCTATCACAGCATCCATATATAACTCCTCAGTATAGAGGGAATGCATTGACGTCACTTTCCCGCCGGATCACGCTCCCTCATCTGGACTGAGTGGTAAAAGAACCTGCTGCATGACTGGATTTAATAGGGGAAACTGCGAAAACGCGAGTAAAACAAACGATTACTCTAAACCTTGGGCACAAAAGTGTTCCTTGTAACATGCCAAATAAACCCAATCCATGGATATTGACATACAGCCAGGAATCGTGTTTACTGACATTTATATGTGCCTGATTTCGACACCGGGGAAATACATAAAGCAAATCTGCCAATGAAAGCCTTATATAACTACAATATAGCTAAGTCTAAATTGGAGTGATGACTTATATCAATGTTATATATATCGTCATATCGTTTAGCCCTAAAACTTGTATAGTTTTTGTCAGTGTTTATTTAAAAACACCCAATTATGCAGAATATGAGATGGTAAATAGTTAATTGATGAGTTGTCAACTCAAAATATATAACAATACAATATATACGGTATGATTTTAACATTTTGACACAAAATGATAACTGCAAAATGATAACTGTTTCTCTGCCTGGAGTCCAGTTGTTTCTGTGAATTGAAGTGATCCATTTGCTTCTTTTTTTCTGTAGCTTTCGGCAGTCTGTAAAAATATACCTCAGATTTTGCGTCAGAGTTGTTTGTACAGTCAATTTGCAATGCTCTTTCCCGTTTTGGATGTGTTTTGTGTGTTTTTCACGGCATTCACGCTAAAAACCGATGCAGCCACTCAGTCTTTAACTGCCACTCAGTGGGCGTAACCGTAGTCATAACGGCCGCGTAACCGTAGTCATAACATACCCTCTATTATCAGCAGCTATTGCATTTCTCAGGAGGTAATTAAATAACGAATTCGACAGGCAAAACAGCATCATCTCATTAGGATGATATAACTAAACAAACGTTTTCTTTTAATCTATGAAACACAGACTATGCTTATTTGTCTTTGTTTACAGTCTGCACTGATGTAGGAGTAAAATACAAGCATACAGCAGCAGCGATACGTATTTTTATACAGCAGCAAGCCATCACTGCAACTAAGCATAGAGGACATGAGAACGTATTGACATTCAACCGGGGCTCACTTTATCTGCTCAACTTTCAACAACACTTGCTGATGTTTTCATGTACCTACATGTGTTTCGAGCTGGGTCAGCTGATGCGTGTTAGAGTCATGCTCATTAATTTTCCGTTCATCTGAATTAGTTTACTTTTATAATAGGAGTATACAGGGTTTGACAATGACATTATCAAACGATACTACATCATTATACAATTATTTGCTCAGGTGGTTTCTTATCTCTATTAGCCTGTAACGTTTTACCATTTGTTAAAGCCACAGTCATAAGCCACTAGAGTTAAGCCATTCGGCGCGGTAGCCCAGGCACATATAGCCATATTGTTCACTTGAGCTAAGCCATTCGGTGTGGTAGCTAACACCACATTAAGTCACCAGGGACACCCCTTTAAAAAGGGGGTACACTAGTTCACGTAGGGTTACACTGTGCGATGCTTCACGCGCCTTATATGCACCTCATGGCAGCCCACATGTCTAACGGCTAGATCTGCTTGGGGGGAATAATGCGTAGGCAGATCTAGTCCGCCAAGACCAATCATATGCCCCATTATCATACTCAAAACTAATGTGCCAGGCACACATAGATAGCATACACACGGTTCCTATGGCTCTTCAGAGCAGCAGCAGTACATATGTTTTGGCGGTAGATCTGCTGGGGGGTGAGGGTGAATCATCATCTTGCCTTCTGCATTGATGGGGGATTTTCTGAAATACAGTACACTTGGCTTGTATTTTTCAAATATCATGTCACCTGCTCTGTTGGGGGGTTATTCATGTAGGCTATATTGTACAGCAGCAGCATGTCTTACTTATATTATTGCGGAAGTTCCAAAGAATGCTCCGTGCATATAGCCCATTGCGATCGTTGCGATGGTCAGAACGCTTTCGTTTGTATAGCAACATACTTTCTGGTCGGGTTGCCTTGTGTTTAGCGCTATACAAGCAGCTTTGCAGTAGAGGAAAACAACGATTCATGGTGCAAACAGATTTTCTACTGTGGCGCAGCACATAGTAAACATGCTCGTTCTTAAAGCTATAGTGCCATTGGAAAAACGTTAGTTATTAAAACTATAGTTGCTTTTTGGAACAAGCTGTCCTTAAAGCTGTAGTTGCTATCCACCTTATTCCAATGCCCCATGACGCTTTGCGCGAATTATGGGTGTAACTTCCGTTAAGCGCTCTAAACGTAATAATACGTTTTTTTAAGTTAAGTCAAGTCAAGTCACCTTTATTTATATAGCGCTTTTTACAATGCAGATTGTGTCAAAGCAGCTTTACAGTGATAACTGGTGAATAATTTTGTCCAGCTCAAGTAAATTCAGTATTGATTCATTCGGTTGTAAAAATCAATACAATGAGATGGGTACAATGAGATGACAGTTATTCTACTCACCTTTCAACAGATCATGAATAACCCCAAAAGCGTGATTCTTTCCACAGCAATAATGAACGGGTCACTGTAGTAATATATTTGTATTATGTAACATATGTTACTTTAATCAAAAATGTTAATTTACTTCAGCATTGTGTAATACTATTTCAAAGTGATTCCTGTCATTTTGACAGATAATAAATTGTATTTACCTGTGAAAACAAACCTGGAAAGAGACGTGAGAATTTGAGGAGAAAAATGAGAGATTCTTTGTGCAATCCAGTGTATTATTAAAGGTATTTATCGTAAATTAAATCGAGAGAACAGACTCAAAAGAGCTTGTGCCATAGATATTCTTTCATATTCATTCGAAATACCAAGCGTTACGTTATTCTTATGATTTCTTAAAAAATAAAATATAAGCTTTATTTGTAGGGCAACCTAATGATTTGAAATGATTCTTTTCAGTCTTTTTGAATGGAAGTTCCCCAAACCGGAAGTGTCACCCATAATTCGAAACAAAGTAGGCCCGTCAGGAATAAGGTGGGTTGGAAAAGGCAAATGTATTAAAAAAAATGCTGGTTGTAGTAGACATGAAAGTGTTAATGGGTTTTTTGCTTATGTCACGTGATCATGGTTGGGTAAGAATGGAAATATTAGTCACCTGTTCACTGATTAACGGGAGGGGAGAGGGGTTGAGCAGGGACGATGTATTTCTTTGTTGACCACAAAAACCTTGCTGCGGGTGTATGCTTCCCCCGATCAGACTACTACTAGTTTAATACTAGTCTGTGATTTACAACATGCTTGTTGTATCAGATTTGCTGTCACTAGGGGTGTAAGCTTCCCCCATTTTTAAAAAATAAAATAAAAAAAATCTGGGTTTTTACAGGCCTGGGCTCATTCAGGTAACTGCATTAAGGAAACATGGCATTCAGTTTTTCGCAGTTTGTGTTGGGGGATTTCAGCACATGGTTTTGTTTTGGGGGGTTATTGCTGCTCTCCCTGCTCTTATCTATGCTAGGCTGCATGGATGCGCAGGGAGCTCTTGCCCAGAACAGAACCATACCGCCAATACAAACTCTATGTAATTATTAATCATATTTGACGATAGTGGTCAGAAACGGTCGTCAGTCTTAGTGTTTGATTTATGCATTCATAGTTCTCATAAAGGAAACACCATTAGTGGGGCAATATGGCCCCGTTTTAAGTTCAATTTTGTGTAATTACTAAATTAGCTAAATTACCAAATGTTTTAATTTATTTCCCCTAATAATATATTGGACATACTAAACTCCTCTCCAAATACTTAATGTGCTGTTGAAACTGATGTCAAACGATTTTTGAACATTTCTGGTCATAACGTTATTGTTTACATTTCAGTTTTGACTTGGAAATGAGTAACTCCTACAGACCTGATCACCGGATCAATACATCACAAAAACTATTGATCTATTAATTTGTTACCTTGCAGGTACAGCATGTCAATTTCAGGCTTCTTCTTCATCACAGAGCCTTTTTTAAACTGACTGCCAAAGTTGGAGACTCTCAAAAATGCTCCAATGACGGAATAACCTGCTTCATGTGGAGTAAACTCGAACCAGGGGTCTGCAGACAGAAACATCTCCATGTAACAGCTGACACAAGCACTTTAACTGTCTGTCTCTTTCTTTCACAGAAACACACAGACCTGCTTCCTTTTTCTGTTTGCTTTGCTTGTCGATCACTGTGTAGATGGGAAGCGGGTCTTTACTCTGCTGGTTCCACTGCTCTGTGAGTGTGTGTTCATCGATCTAAAAGAGAATGCATTTCTTGTATGTTATTGTAGAGGAGACCAAGGGTAATTAGAACAGTTTCTTCAATCACAAATGATTTTTAAAGTGATAAAACTTACTCAGGTTATCTTCTATTAAGAAAAGTGTTTAAAGTAAAGGCTCTCATTGTAAAAAGGAAAATGAAAAAAAAAACTAATTTGGGAACATCTCTTATAAAATGTCCATATGTGTCACATGTCTTGTGTTTCTGTTTCCCCTGTGAACTAGTTTTCCCCTGTCTGATTAGCTCATTTCATCCACCTGTGTCTAGTTAATTATCCCATCACCTTGTTTAGTTTCCTTTGGTCTCTTGTGTATATACCCAGTGTCCTCCTTCACTCCGTTCTCGTTTATGTTAACATGTATGTTATGCTGTCTGTACCTCGTTGGAATCTCCTATGTTTGATTAAAGACTTACTCGTATGCTCATCTTCATCTTTGTCGTGCGTTTATATACAGCAACTGTAACAGAAGAATGGACCAAAATGCAGCAAAAATGCAGCAGCTAGAGTTCTTACTAGAACTAGGAAGTATGACCATATTAGCCCAGTTCTGTCAACACTGCATTGGCTTCCTATTAAACATCGTATAGATTTTAAAATCTTGCTAATTACCTACAAAGCACTAAATGGTTTAGCTCCCCAGTACCTGAGCGAGCTATTAATGCATTATAGTCCTTCGCGTCTATTGCGATCTCAGAATTCAGGCCAGTTGATAATACCTAGAATATCAAAATCAACTGCAGGTGGTAGATCCTTCTCCTATTTGGCACCTAAACTCTGGAACAATCTTCCTAGCATTGTTCGGGAAGCAGACACACTCTGTCAGTTTAAATCTAAACTAAAAACACATCTCTTTAACCTGGCATACACATAACACATTATCAATTTATTTTTTCAAATCCGTTAAAGGATTATTAGGCTGCATAAATTAGGTCAGCCGGAACCGGGAACACTTCCAATAACACCAGATGTACTCGTTACATCAGAAGAAGAATGGCATCTACGCTAATATTAGTCTTTCTGTTTATCCCGAGGTTTACCGTAGTCAACCGGATCGGGGCCGCATCCAGGTGAGACCAAGGACCTGCGCCTTGACACGACCACAACACAGCCCTGAAGTATCAGCTGAGATTGAGTCAACTAGATCATCCACTATGAAGGCCTCATCAACATGACAACCAGTGGCGCATCTCCTCAACAACCGTCCATACCGGTGTGATGAATACGATCCTCAGCTGGATGGAACTGAATTAAATACCTTGAATGTTGCGATCCTATCTGACTTATGATAGCAACCTGAGTCGTAACAAAGCACTGTTTGCCAGAGGAGAACTGGCCCCCCGACTAAGCCTGGTTTCTCCCAAGGTTTTTTTTTCTCCATTTTAACACCCGTTTGCCACCTATTTGCCACCTGATGTCACCTGTTGGAGTTTGGGTTCCTTGCCGCTGTCGCCTTTGGCTTGCTTAGTTGGGGACACTTGACAATTGACATTTGATATTCAACAGTGCTTTGATCTGCCTGCATTGACACTATTCTTTAAGAGCTGTTGTGCAGCCAAAATAATGTACCAGTTATCACTGTAAAGCTGCTTTGACACAATCTACATTGTAAAAAGTGCTATATAAATTAAGGTGACTTGACTTGACTTGACCAAAACATTTTTTTTTTCCCTCAGTTTTTATTTCTTGTTTTTTTCCTCATGAATCTACCCGCTGTCCAGCTTCTCTGCCTGGTGCAGGGAGACCGCTCGCTGGAACAACACACGAGTGACTTTCTCCAGCTTGCGTGCCAGACTAACTTCCCGGAAAGCTCGCTCTGTGTATACTATCACACCAGCCTGAGCGAGCTGTCCGAGGCACGCATTCCAGCGGGCGGTCCAACAGAGGACTTCGCCGCATTCGTGGAGTGGGTGCTGTTGAACAACAACTCTCCGTTCACCATCGGCCCTACTGAGGATGACACCAGCACCACTCCACATCCAGAGACCAGCCACCCGCCATCGACTACGTGCACAATGGAGAGACGAGAGCCCACCGCAGACCGTGGAGTTCAACCTGCCAGGACGAACGAGACCGAACCTGAGGAGAGGACGGAAGGAGTCGTCGCCCCGGGATGTGAACCGCAAGGTGTGTCTGACCAGGTGCGTGAGCCCGTTACAACGTGTGCTGTCGAGGGAGTGTTAGTGGAGTTCGGGTGCCGGGAGGAAAGCCCCGCCCACAACCTCACCGCGGTGGATGGGATCACTATGGCCACTGGAACTTTTTTGGATTTATTGGATGCGTTTGAGGAGGTAAATTCCCTATGTCTCCTTTCTCCGCTGGTTCCGTCCAGCCTCCCTCTCCCGCCTCCTCAAACTGCCTGCTCACCATTCCTGCCTCCTCTGGTACCCTTCAGCCCCTCTTCAGCTCCATCACTCAAGTGTATGGACCCGATTCGAAGCTTCAGGCCACCAGCTCCACCTAGGCCAGAGGATCTCCTGGCTCCACCTCCAGCCTCCAAACCCTATACTCCACAGCGGCCTGTTGACGCGTCGCCTCCACCGTGGCTCCTCCCTCCCTCGGTTTCACCGGAAACTCCACCGGGCTCCCTCGTCCCACAGGCTCCGACTTGGTCAGTCGTCGTCCAGCTTGCACCTTTGGTTTCACCTGGCTCCTCCTTCCCCCCATCTCGTCCTTTGTCCTCAGTCACACTGCCTCCGTCTCAGTCTTCAGGTTCCCGGTCTCCACCTCGGATGCTCATCGTCCCGGCTCCATCTCGGTCTCCAGATCCAACAGTGTCGTGTAGGCTCTCCGGCATGCCAGCTCCTCCTGGATCTCCATCATTGGTGGCGTCTCCATCGGCCATCCCCAGGGTGGCGCCGCTCAACTCTCCACTATGGCGTCTCCCGTTCTCGACTCCACCCTGGGGCCTCATCAGGGTTGGTCTCTGGACCAACATCTGGCTCCTCCTGCTCCAGGCTTCCCCTTGGCTCCTCCCACCCTCCACTCCCCCTTGGACTATTTTTGTCGTTTTCTGTGGACTTTTGTTTTGTTCCTCCGCCCCTCGCCCTCCTCCACAACCCTCCTCAGTTGGACTCTATACGGCACGAGGACGCGCCTCCCAGGAGGGGAGGGGGGGGGGGGGGGGGGGGGGGGGCGATATGTCACATGTCTTGTGTTTCTGTTTCCCCTGTGACCTAGTTTTCGCCTGTCTGATTAGTTCATTTCATCCACCTGTGTCTAGTTAATTATCCCATCACCCTTTTTAGTTCCCTTTGTTGGTCTCTTGTATATATACCCAGTGTTCTCCTTCACTCCTTGTCCGTTCTCGTTTACATGTATATTATGCTGTCTGTACCTCGTTGGAATCTCCTATGTTTGATTAAAGACTTACTCGTATGCTCATCTTCATCTTTGTCGTGCATTTATATACAGCAACTGTAACAATATGTTCCTGCAAGAACAAGACTGTCAACAGTTCCTCCAGTGACCTCATCATAAAGAAAAAGGATTTGAGACACTTGAAATATACTGAAGTTCCTTGAGTTCATAAAAAGATATTGGGGGTTCTGTCTCTGTCTTCTGACTTTACTTCATAAAGAGCTTTTTACTAAGAAAATGTTGAGTCAATTTCACCAAGAATTAGTGCCATCTAAATATTAAAGCAGTAAGGGGGAGATTTCTTGTAATTACTTAAAAATGACTTAATATAGTATTTTAGTATATTACTGTTGTACTTTTACAGTGCATTTGCTTTGATTAGCGACCTAGAAGTGCACAATCTTATATCACTTATGTTATTTTACATATTTATATTTATTTGAAATGACAAAACTGTTTATTTCCAGGTTAAAATTAGATTATGAATCCCACATTATTATTATTATTATTTTTATTTTTTTTGCATGTATAATTCCTTTATCAAAGTATGGCAGGTTTGTAGTACTTTGTAATCTGAACAATGTTACAATATTCATAATATTAAATATTTTTATTACAATCTATTAAACATATTCAAAAAAAAAACGTTGACCTAAATAATGACACCCTCATAAATCATGTAAGTCATGGAGGCTGTGTTATGAAGAGTTACAGACCTCTTTCACATATGTCGTGACGACCATCGCTGCCCAGAAGTCAGTCAAGCTGAAGATGTCTTTCTCATAGTAATATTTCTTCAGTTTGGCAAATGCATCTGTCCAGCTGACTTTAGGGCCGCTGAGTCTCTGGATGATCTTGTCTTTCACAGTCTCTAGATTGGTGGACCAGTCTGGTTCTTGATATAAGGAGGCCATGCACCTTCAGAGGAACAACATACTGCTCTCATTTTTGACATTCACCCCATCTCTGTGTGTGCGTGTGTGTGCGCATGTATGTGTACAGGTTTTTATTACATTGTGGGGACCAAATGGATTAAACCATTACGTCTATGGTGAGTCTCAAGGATGGTGAACCAGACATTAGGGATGCACAATATTGGATTTTTGCCAATATTTTTCAACTAATTTTGACCGATAGTGATACTTATGCATAATTACAACTAATTATGCAGATATAGATTTATTTTTTCCCTTTGTTTGGAAACAACACCAAGTCTCTACTGAACAATAATTATAAATGCATTACTTCTGAGGTCTCCTTACTTGTTAAAGATATATAATAATTGTATATTAAAAGCTCTGAAAATAGCAATAATAAAGTCAGCCACATTTTTGCCTCAGACAGATGCATTTGTAACCTAAATATTTTATTGTTGGATTTAACATTTGTAGATGATCTAGAGTAATGGAGTGACTTCAGTTGATGCTCTTTAGCTTCAAATAAAAATTCTAACAATTATTTTACAGCTCCTTGGATTCAAGTTATTTTCATCATCCATTTGATTAAATTTATTACAGATTAATAAACTGTATATAAAATTATTTAATTTACAAGTGTCGTGCTTGTGATTTTTGACATCAATTACTGCATTATTTATTCCGAATCAGTAGTAACTTCAAGTTATTTGTGTATTCTTCTTTTCATTTTATTAGTATAACAACATTGCCCCCACCAAATAAATATAACTGGGGCGGGCACTAGGACCTGGAGGGGGCTCTGCTGCTGTGGAGGATGCTGCACATGCTAGAGAGTGACTGGCAGCAATCGAAAACTGTGAATCTAATCACCATAAATGCAAAAGTTCACTTTAAAAGGGTCATATTTTTACAAGATGTATAATAAGTCTCTGATATCCCCAGAGTGTGTGTCTCAAAATACCCTACAGATAACGTTTATAGCATTTTAAATTTGTCACTTTTTGAGGGTGAGCAAAAGCACTCCGTTTTTGTGTATGTCACTTTAAATGTAAATGAGCTGCTGCTTTCAAGAAGTGGGCGGAGTTTCAAGAGCTCTTGTTAGCAGCGCCGATTACCTCACGCAGACTCACTTAAAATGTCTGTTCAGCCTTTTTATGTTTAAACCGGAGTCGGACAATGATGGAGAGACTCAAAAAGAAGTGACAACATGTAGAACATGTAGTTAACTATCTTAAAGTCATTGATTAGCATATTCTGTCATGATAATCTATAAATTGCTTGTGTGGGAACTGTTGTAAGATGCCTACAGAGTCGGAGAATATATGCTGCATGAAGATAGAACAGGTATAGTTTAGTTTAATTACGGTTATAACTTATGTTGTCATCTTGCTTTTATGACATGCTATTGCATTTGTGTTACATACTGTCTTGCAATAACATGGCCTCACCCCTTTGTTGCGTGTTCTCGGGGGCGGGGTTTATGTAAATTTTAGGGTTAGTGACATCAGGGGGAAGCTCGTTGTAGTCCCTACCAGCCGTTTGTTGTAGTCCTTAAACAGAGAATTCTTTAAAAGAAAATATCTCCCTTTGCATTGAATTTTGAGCGTCGTAACTTTGAGCGTCGTAACTTTGCCATGACACAACCACAACACAGCCCTGAAGTATCAGCAGAGATTGAGTCAACTAGATCATCCACTATGAAGGCCTCATCAACATGACAACCAGTGGCACATCTCCTCAACAACCGTTCATACCGGTGTGATGAATACGATCCTCAACTGGATGGAACTGAATTAAACACTTTGAATGTTACGATCGTATCTGACTTATGATAGCAACCTGAGTCGTAACAAAGCACTGTTCGCCAGAGGAGAACTGGCCCCCCGACTAAACCTGGTTTCTCCCAAGGTTTTTTCTCCATTTTAACACCTGTTTGCCACCTATTTGCTACCTGATGTCACCTGTTGGAGTTTGGGTTCCTTGCCGCTGTCGCCTTTGGCTTGCTTAGTTGGGGACACTTGACAATTGACATTTGATATTCAACAGTGCTTTGATCTGCCTGCATTGACACTATTCTTTAAGAGCTGCTGTGCAGCCAAAATAATGTACCAGTTATGGTACATTATTGACACAATCTACATTGTAAAAAGCGCTATATAAATAATGAAAAAAAAAAAGAAAAAAAAAAGAAAAAAAGATGTTGTTTATGCTCTAACAGCAACATTACACACTAACTAAAGTTAAAAAGGTGAAATCATAATCAACCACCCCTTTAAGAATGACCACACTGCTGACGTGATCTTATCACTAGCACTTATTTATTATTAATTATTATATTTTAAGCCTTTATTGGCCGTTTCCGATATTGTGCCGATAATATCGTGCATTCCTAGCAGACGTGTGTATGTGTGTTTATTTGGGTTCGTACCACGTTGATCCAGAGACTCCGCTCAGATAAAGGATGGAGTCCAGAAGTCCCACTTTATGGAGCTGAACCAGGGATCCCAGCAAACCCACCATGGCTCTTTCTCCTCCTCCAGAACCCAGTAATGCAATGTTTGGCACATTTTCCTGAAAAACATATGGTTGGATTTCACAAACATTTGTTGTTCAGCTGCTACAAAACTATTTTGTAGGTTATTTCAGGAATGTATAGTCAGACATATGTTTTACCAGACTGCAGTGTATCCTATGGTTCTGCAGGCATTGTTGAACAGTGTTTCTCCTTCTGATTCTAAACTCCTCCTCGTTCTTATTCAGAGAGTGTTCGATTCTCACCTCACTGTTGCAGCGACAGACAGACCATGAACATCATCACATGTTGCTATTTAATATTTGGATATTTTCTTGATTTGAATACAGTTTTGTCTAATGTTCATTTTGAACAGTTATTCTCAGAATGATGATAGGAATCTGAGCAGGATTACCTTTCCTGGAGTTTGGATGCACTCATCTATAAAACAGTTGATATTACTTTAAAAATCATCACCTGAATGCCACAAAAAACAATGTGCATCTAAAATATTTAAAAAAAATTTTTTTTTTTTTTTCAAATAGCAAACCAGTACATGTCATACATGTCAAGTACAAGTGAATATAAACCTAGACTAATGGCCAAAAGTAAATAAAAGTGACGTTAAGCTAAATATAATAGTTTCAGCTTAAAAGATTTACTAAATAGGGCAAATTAGCGCGAAAAACACAAATGGGAGTGGAAAGTTCTTATTCAGAGAGTGTTCAATTCTCACCTCACTGCTGGTGACGGACCATGAACATCGTCACATACTGCTATTTAATATATATTTGGATTTCATTCCTGATTTGAATCTAATGTTCATTCTGGACTGTTATTCCCTGAATGATCCATTTTGTTATAGACTTAAATGTAAAAAGAAAAAGTAATGCAGCAGTACTATGTAATGAAGTGCAATGCTTCAATAATTGCAGGACTCTGAGCAGAGTTACCTTTCCTGGAGTTTGGATGAACTCATCTATGAAACAGTAGTTACAGTTTTTCTTAATTGTTTTGGCGCATGTTGGTTTTCCATGTTTTATGGGGACTTTCCATAGACATGATTATTTTTATACTGTATAAACGGTATATTCTATCCCCTACCCATCACAGAAAACGTTCTGCATTTTTACATTTTATAAAAATATAATTTCATATGATTTCATATGACAACAACAACAACAAAAAAAGCCCAAACAAGGTTTAAAATTACTGTTATTACCATCTTTGTTGGGACATTTGGTTCACAACGCAGTGTTTTCCAAGACCACACACACACTTTGAAAATTGTGGTTATCTAAGATAAATTGCTTATAATGTAAAAAGTATTCATTGCATTTGGTTATCCATATCAGAAATGGCAAATAAGTTCTATAGAAACGATGCCTATTGAATCAATATATATAGAAATCTATAGGTGTACCAAATGATTAATTGATTAACCATTAAGTTCAGTTGGATTAAATAATAGACAAATGTATTTAACTGAACAAAAAGAGATGCAAATCAAAAGTTTGAGAGTAATAGCATTACGAAAGGCAGTTACTGTGAATGAAACATTTATATAGACGAAACACTCTGTGGAGTGAAAAGGATACTTTGTGATTTTTGTGTATTGTACTAAAACAATTGAAAATATGCTGAAATGTTTGGAAAACGTGCACTTTTGATGATATGTTGTGATATTAGTACTAAGAGTTTTGAAAATGTACCAATTGCTTGTGAAAATTGCACCATAGCAATTAAAAAAAAAAAAAAAATGTAAATAATAAAAAATTTTAGTCTTCAATGACAACAAATAATTTCCGCAACACATTCCACAGCACCAAAATAGATAATTTTACTAGGCTGTGTTTTAACAAAAAAAAAAAAAAAAAAAAAAAAAATTATTTACTACATGAGTGATTTTCTGTCTCCTACCTCAAAGCAGATCTTCTCCACCTCTGACATTGCTGCAGTGTACTTGTGATTGAAGCCTGGATGAAATAAACTGTATTATCAGGCAGTTTGACTCACATATTGATTCTGTTCCACTATTTATGCTGCCAAAATCACATGACATGAGTCTTCAAAGGGGCGAGTTTCACTTTGGGGGTGTTGGGTAATATTCAGTTCCTGTGAAAAACTGTTCCAATGCCAGTGGGTATACTCATATTCATGGTATTTCCCCTATTGTTGGCGTGTCCTTGAGAATTGCAACCTGTTTAATGGACTATTTCCAGAAGGTAAGTTCCAGAAGTTTTGATGTTAAGCATTAACTGCAACAGATCACATTTTCAAATGTAATATGTAATATTACACTTTGTAATGCACAGTAAAATCAGCAGTGTAAAAATTGCAGTGTTAAAAGTTATTAATACCCAAAGAGTTGAATTAGCAATCTACAGTGTTAAAGTATTCCTTTTCAGTGTTACAGGGTGCTACATGGTGTAATTTCATTTTTACACTGAAAGTGCAAAAAAAAACAACAAAAAAAAACGCCAAAATGTCTTGACTCCACCCTTCGATGACTGATGCTTCGCAAAACGTCGCCGCCGCTATTTTATCTTTAAGCGACCAAGACGGTAAGTTTGATTGGTTTTCTCTTCCTAAAATTAAACAGAAAATACATTCCTTTAAACATTTTTAGTCAAAATAAGTGGTGGTGAACACATTTTAGAAATGACTAACTAAACGTGTTTTTTGTCAGGGTTAAGGACGCTCACTAAAGTTAAGTTCATGAGATGCAGAGATGTACAGAATAATGTAAAGCTTCTCATGCCGTTTTGATTTTCTGGATGAAGGTGATTTTACATGTAAAATAAATTTGCTGGAATTTGTTACATATACTTTTAGCGTCTTTCATTTTGGCATTTCCGCCTCCAGGCACGCCGAGGCCTGGTTTTACGATGAGTCTGACACTGAGGCTGATGAGGAGGTCTGAATGAGAGAATTCATCAAATGGTAATTTTATACTTGTTTTTGAAAGCACTAAGTGTGGCATTATGTTGTGCCCATGCCTTGAACACTGTAAAAGTGGCACTGTTATATATTCACACATTATCAATTCCATTTTCATTAACCACACCGTGTTTAAGAGTCTTGTCGCGCACAGTGCAAACAAGAAACGCAGTCTTTCTGCAGACTGAGGTGAGGAAGTGTAGAACGTGGAATTGGTTTGCGGTTACCATGCAGGTTGCGTTATCTAATGCAAAACTATGAAGTTAGAACGTTGCAATGCTTCCAGGTTCTACGTCAGAACGCTGGCTCAGTATTAGCTGGCTCCTGTGTCAGCATCAAATGTATGCGTCGTGCTGCTCATGTGACCAGAGCCGGCCAATACTGAGCCTGCGTTTGGACATAAACACAGAAGCTCTGCAACGTAAATAGCTAAGCAGAATGACAGGCGAGAGATGAATTTGTTGAATAAAGTCATTATTTTTGTTTTGTTTTTGAGCACAAAAAGTATTTTCGTCACTTTGTAATTTTAAGGTTGAATCACTGTAATTACGTTGACTATTTTAACGATGTTTTACTACTTTTCTGAACCTTGGTAATTACGTTAGTTTCAGTGGAGGATAAAAAAAATCTTCATCAAAATATCTTAATTTGTGTTCCGAAGATGAACGAAGGTCTTACCGGTGTGGAACGAGGGTGAGTAATTAATGATAGAAATTTCATTTTTGGATTAGCTAACTAGTTAACTAATCTAACCAGCTAAACTACTAAGCAAGCTTAGTATGTAAGTAAAACTGAACATATGGAGCTGGTTAACGATGCAAACTCCAAAATATGTTTGTTTACAAATCATGCACTATGATAAGTGTTTTGAGGTCATAACATAATTGTGCAAGGAGCTGTGTGAAAAGTCTTTATTGATCCATAATCTGCCCCTGTAATCATAATTGTGTGTGAAAAGTATTAAAAGTGCTTGGTGTTTTACTGCCTCTAGTGGAAATTGCAGTGATATGTACGTATTGGTGGCAACATTTTTGTACAGGTACGTTTTCCCAATGAGCCTGTGTTGGCCGTTTTACCATTTTTAGGCAGGGTGATGATGTTCTCCGGCAGAATGCCTTGCTTCCGAGAAAACGCAGTGAACTTGTCCAAAACAACTTGGCTCAGGTCGGGTGTTCTGCCTACAAAGAAAAAAAATACAAGCACATCAAAATGTCACAGAAACAGTTCTGACTAAATCAATGCAAACTGCAGTAAATCATTTGATTAATTGAGCTAATGTTTTTTACAGTACACATTACAGGCTGAAATTTAAGCAAGATTAACTAATCATAACTTATAACTTATTCATAATCCATTTACTTCCGTAACATGATGTTTCAGAATAAGATGTTCAACAAGAAACATTTTACATTAAGGTTATATTGGTTAACATTAGTTAACATGAACTGACAATGAGAAATACTTCTAAAGCATTTATTAATCTTAGTTCATGTTAATTTCAATATTTACATTATTAAAATCAAGTTATACCTGTTAACTTAAGCTAAATGAACTAACAAAGAACAGTTTAACTAATGTTAACAAATGAGAAATAGGCCTGTAACAAATGTAGTGCTCATTATTAATGCATTAATCTTAATGGGACCTTGTTTTAAAGTGTTACCAGAAGTTATTACATTTTGACCAAACTGATGAAAGAATAACACAACTAATTTGCACTAAGACCAGGAACGAAGAAGTAAAAAGAGTTTCTCAGGGTGCAACATTAAAGGATTAGTTCACTTCAGAATGAAAATTTCTGATAATTTACTCACCCCCATGTCATCCAAGATGTTCATGTTCATCTTTCTTCAGTCGAAAAGAAATTAAGGTTTTTGAGGAAAACATTTCAGGATTTTTCTCCATATAGTGGACTTCAGTGTGGTTCAATGGATGGAAGGGCTCTACACGATCCCAGCCGAAGAATAAGGGTTATTTCTAGCGAAATTATCAGTCATTTTCTACAATAAAATAAAAATGTATATACTTTTTAACCACAAATGCTCGTCTTGCACTAGCTCTGCAATCCGCCACGCATGACGGAAGTACAGACTTAGTCTTTGCGCGTTTGCTTTGTAGACACGAAGTCAAACGGCCTTTACAAAAAAAAAAAAAAAAAAAGGTAAAACAACGATATTAGGCGATTTTGAAGTTGGAGAATCGCTAGATAAGACCCTTATTCCTCGTCTGGGATCATGTAGAGCCCTTTAAAGCTGCACTGAAACAGACATTTTGACCATCAACTTGTTGGTAGCCGTTGAAGATGTTTTTACAACCAGCTGGCAAAAACTTGGCAGGGGAATAGCTATTGGGTGCTCAATTTCCCCCATTTTATTCACAGCAGCCTTTGAGATCATCCTGATTGGAGCAAGGACCGTGGCGAGGTGATTAAAGGAACAGTGCAGGATTCAGGTTTCTTCCCCTCCTGTGCTTCATGGATGATGTCAAAATCCTGGTCCAGACAGCGGCATGCACACACAGCACAGAGCTGCTGAGCTGGGCCAGGATAATAATCAATTCAGCCAAGTCCCATAGTCTCTTTATCCACAAGGGAAGGCGAGTGTACACAATTTCTTTCCAAGTGGCAGAGGAAAGAATTCCAGTGCTCTCTGAACAACCAATAAGAGACCATAAGAGTAATTAGCTGAGCTCACAGATAAGCATATGGCAACCACAGTTACTGAATGAATGAATGGTATATTTATATAGCGCATTTCCTATGTACAACTGTACACCCAAAGCGTTTTACAATCATATCAGGGGGTCTCTCCTTAACCACCACCGGTGTGCAGCATCCACTTGGATGATGCGACAGCAGCCACAGTACAACGGCGCCAGTGCGCTCACCACACACCAGCTGTAGGTGGAGAGGAGAGAGGAGAGAGAGTGATGGTGCCAATTCAATGGGGAGGCCATGATTGGTAAGGGCCAATGGAGGGAATTTGGCCAGGACACCGGGATTACACCCCTACTCTTCACGAGAGTGGGATTTTTAATGACCACAGAGAGTCAGGACCTCGTTTAATGTCTCATCCGAAGGACGGTGCTTGTTACAGTATAGTGTCCCCGTCACTATACTGCGGTGTTAGGACCCACACAGACCACAGGGTGAGCACCCCCTGCTGGCCTCACTGGATCCAGCAGCTACCTAGTTTCCCCAGGAGGTCTCCCATCCAGGTATTAACCAGGCTCAACCCTGCTTAGCTTCAGTGGGAAACCAGTCTTGGGCTACAGTGTGATATGGCTGCTGCTCTGATGAAAGATGGCCTTAAGAGAAATGTTCAGAGCTGCGTCCCTGAACATCTTGGTTTGGCATGCAGGTGGATCGTTTCCTTGTTGTACTCGCACATAGCATTAATATGTGCATGTTTTTTTTTTGTTTTTTTTTAAATTTTATTAACTAAATGTTAAAAAATGAACTGTATGAAAATAGCCAGCATCTGCTCTTTATTTCTCTCAGTGTGCACACTGAGAGAGAGTAGCCTCAAAGACTTTAACCGATCTCTGGGTATTAAAAGCTTTTAATACACATTTTAAAGTAAAAGTGTAAGTACAACAAGGAAACAATCCACCCGCATGCCTCTCAGCCATGGTGCCCTGATCAGTTGTTCCCTTTCAAGGGAACTCGCGTTGCATCGAGAAATTGACGCTGTGGGAACACGACGCGTGATGTCGAGATGGTGTGACGAGATGTCATTGAGACCAAACCTTGTGTTGTGGTCTGAGACGAGTAAGCAGGTGGTGCTAGTGGAACTGACAGTGCCCTGGGAAGAAGCAGCACAGGAGGCATACGAGCAGAAACACTGTCACGATACACCGACCCGGTGTATAGATATTAGTTCTTGTTTGAGGCATTTTGCACATTTTGCAACTTTAAGCACATCCCACTCTTTATTATTCATTTGTTCATGTTTCTTTATTGCTCTAATGTGTCAATACCTCCTGCTCACTAAAACTTGCACGGACATGCATATGCGTTATACACCGATCAGGCATAACATTATGACCACCTTCCTAATATTGTGTTGGTCCCCCTTTTGCTGCCAAAACAGCCCTGACCCGTCGAGGCATGGACTCCACTAGACCCCTGAAGGTGTGCTGTGGTATCTGGCACCAAGATGTTAGCAGCAGATCCTTTAAGTCCTGTAAGTTGTGAGGTGGAGCCTCCATGGATTGGACTTGTTTGTTCAGCACATCCCACAGATGCTCGATTAGATTGAGATCTGGGGAATTTGGAGGCCAAGTCAACACCTCAAACTTGCTGTTGTGCTCCTCAAACCATTCCTGAACCAGCTTTGTGGCAGGGCGCATTATCCTGCCAGGGAATACCGTTTCCATGAAAGGGTGTACATGGTCCGCAACAATGCTTAGGTAGGTGGTACGTGTCAAAGTATCCACATGGATGGCAGGACACGAGGTTTCCCAGCACAACATTGGCCAAAGCATCACACTGCCTCCGCTGGCTTGACTTCTTCCTATAGTGCATCCTGGTGTCATGTGTTCTCCAGGTAAGCGACGCACACACACCCGGCCATCTACATGAAAAGTGATTCATCAGACCAGGCCACCTTCTTCCATTGCTCCGTGGTCCAGTCCTGATGCTCACGTGCCCACTGTTGGTGCTTTCGGCGGTGGACAGGGGTCAGCACAGGCACCCTGACTGGTCTGCAGCTATGCAGCCCCATACGCAACAAACTGTGATGCACTGTGTATTCTGACACCTTTCTATCAGAACCAGCATTAACTTCTTGAGCAGTTTGAGCTACAGCAGCTCGTCTGTTGGATCGGACCACACGGGCCAGCCTTCGCTCCCCACGTGCATCAGTGTGCCTTAGCCGCCCATGACCCTGTCGCCGGTTCACCACTGTTCCTTCCTTGGACCACTTTTGATAGATACTGACCACTGCAGACCGGGAACACCCCACAGGAGCTGCAGTTTTGGAGATGCTCTGACCCAGTCGTCTAGGCATTACAATTTGTCCCTTGTAAAACTTGCTCAAACCCTTACGCCCATTTTTTATGCTTCTAACACATCAACTTTGAGGACAAAATGTTCACTTGCTGCCTAATGTATCCCACCCACTAACAGGTGCCATGATGAAGAGAAAAGCAGTGTTATTCACTTCACCTGTCAGTGGTCATAATGTTATGCCTGATCAGTGTATAAACGATATAGAAAAAGTAAAATCATACAGTCCTAGCAAACCAATCAACTATCAAGACTGACTGGCTAACACTATTTTTCTCATTTGCCAGTGCTCTTTTATTCCTTCATTTTAACTAAAGGCATATCTGAATGATGTTAATTTTAACCTTCATCAACAAGTAGAATCGACCATGACATCGTAACCTTATCCTATTCCTTTTTAACGCAGATAATTCGCTCACCTAATCAATGCTAGATGTAATCGTACAGCTGCAGTCATGTGCATGAAAGTTGGGGTTGGGTGACCTGAACTAGTTGATACAGGAAATCAGCAGCCTAATAAAGGCTGACTGGCATAAAGTATTCAGAATATAAAAAAATAAATAAACTTAAATGTATTTGAATACTTTTTTCAAAGGCGTTAAAATACAAAAGAGTATGTACTGTATCTGAAATACTCCCCCACCCTGCCCGGGGTTAAGCGCAGCATGAGAAGTCATGCAAAACAAAGCTGAACCAAACCACGTGCAAACATTAAATTCAGTCTGCTACAAATTCAAGTTAATTTTAAGGTGTGTTGATGCTGGTGCTGTTACCGTAGAGTTTGTCGAGCACTGTAGTGGAGCAATCCTTGGTCTTGACAGTGTGGATCAAAGCATATTCATCATACTTCACATCAACAAAAGTTATGTCGTGAGTCTCGCAGCCTATGGATCAAACATTTTTTATTTGAGTCCTATATAAACCACTATACTGTATTTCATGTCTAGGTGATCATATCATCCTTACGTTCACTGTGGAAGCTGAATATTCCAGGAAAATCAGACTTTTGAGCGAGATGGTTCATCCTCCAGCATGTGCCATCAGGACTGGAAAGACAGAGGACAAATGGGTAAAATCTTTGCATTATCCAACATGGGAAAGTTTCGTTCATAGTTTCTTATTTTTAGTGATCAGTTTATCTTACCTGAGACTGGAATATGCCATCTCCAGATCTCCTTTATCAGTCGGTGTCAGCATGGCGACTCCCATCTTCATGTTCGCCTTACAGGTGACAAAACACTCGGGACTGGTGGCAAAACCAGTCAGGTACCATTTCCCAGCTATCTATATGAAGGACACACACATCAACATTTTCCAAAGGATATTCTGGTCTCTAAGTATAGTTCATGTCCCTGTGTCATTACAAATCTGTGGGATACACATATAGGCTATATATATAGATTCCTCCTCTCATCAGCATCTTGCAGTCTTACCCTCTTGATGTCGAAGTCGGGCTGTGGTGTGACCTCAGAACTAACGGCAAGGGCACAGAGCAAAACTCCCAGTAATCCCAGCACGGTGGTTGGCATGACTACTGCAGAGCTCAGTCCGGAGTGTGTGGGAATCTGGGCCTCGAGGGGTGAATTCTGAACGGGGTCCCACGACACGCTCTTATATAGCACAGCCCTACATTACATAAATACACGCCCCTTACACACACACACACACTCCCACAACCACACATACACAAACCAGAACGCACTTCAACATAATACTTAACCAGTGTTGGGAAGGTTACTGAAAATGTAATAGGTTACAGATTACAAGTTACCCTATTTAAAATAGTATCATTACCATTTCAAATACTTTATTAAAGTAATGTAACTGATTACATTTGATAATTTTTCTAAACATTTCTAACAGTAGTACTCAACACTGATTACTGTCAGACTTTCAAAATCCTTCATCACTTATAATAATTTAATTTTTAAGCACATCCACTACAAAATTAGACTTTAGCACCTCTTTTTACCTTGAGATCGTTCTGAGGTCAAATACAGATTTAAAATCATAACAAGAAATTGTTTAATATCTATGATACTGTTTTTGAAATCAAATCTTTGCATAGCTATGACAGGAAACACTGGAATCTAACAATGCCTTGGAAAAACAGTTAATCTTAAAAAATAAAGCTTATACATAAACTCAAACAGGTAATAAATCTATTATTGAATACACTTGTCCTGTTCTGTGTCCTAAACTCCTGAAACATTGGTGTCTCATATTTTGGAGCAGTCAGTGCAATTTGGGAAAGAAATCAATTAAACAAATATTATTCAACATATCCTAGCTGTAGATGCAAAGTCCTACATTAACTTCACAGAAGTCAGTCAGAAAATCCGTAAATAAGTACGAGTTTATTCAAAATACAAAAATATACAAAAATCCTGTTGGTTCTTGTATCCTATGATATTACACTTGTTAAACCTTTATCTTGCGTTTTCTTAAACATTTAAACACAAGTTGTATCCATAAATGACAGCAAAACGGTAAGAAAACTGTTTCTCCCTTATTTCCCTGCCTGAACCTGTTCAATCTCGCGTAATGACAAAAGGGCGTGGCCGTTAAAGAAACAGTACAGAAATTATACATCAGAATTCATAGGAAATAATACTAAAATACATATACAGGAAATATCAGAATTGCCTCTTTAAGTTCAAAAGAGCCAAACAAATTTCTTAAAGATAACATAGTCTTCTTGACTGAATCTCAACAGGTCTTTGTCTTTAACAGGAACTCTGATCTGATGAAACATCCCTTACACATCTGCTGCAAGGGCTACTGGCTTATGTCTAAATCTCATCAGCACACCAATGAGAGAAGTATTCAAGTTTTGTCCTTATAACAGTTGAAAGTTCAGTGGTTTTCCTTGGTAGGCAGCTGCTTAGTCAAACACAAGTTTGTGTTTTTCTAGGTGATACACCCTAGATTCTGCCAGGTTTTGCTTCAATTTCACTTGTAGGGATTTTTTCAGCATGACCTTTGAGTAACATGCCCTCCGTGAAACTACAATATTCCTAGTGGAAAGCTGAATTTCTTTTGAATTTCCTTTTCAGAAATTGAGCACGCAGAGAAGTAACAACAAACCCTACATCCTTTTTCTTCAATGGAAGCTCAATGCAGTGATGTCCATCAACATGCTCTATGGACTGTGATACAGACTGTGATTAGGAAAATGGGAAATGTCTATAGAGGATAGGCAGTTCTATTTTTCTGCTTGCTTACAGTCAGGTAAATCATAACTCATTTGCTTTTGAATTAGGTTCTCCAGGCTTACCACTGAAATCCTGTTTGCCATCACCTGTGGCCATCCTGTGTTTTGTTAATTTGGATGTTCTCTCTCTCTCCAAAGGTCCATTTACAATCCAGCCAAAATCTGCCAGCAAACAATCCAGCTGTGAGAATCCGTCCCCCACTCCCATGATGAGAGATGCTGATGTAGTGGCTAAAAAGATGCTGATTCTAGGAGTTTATGGAGTTTAACCAGCATCAGTGTAAAGATTTTGCTTTTTATTGTGATAGGACAGTATAAATATATATATATATATATATATATATATATATACAGGAAACAAAGTGGAAGAGAGAGAGGGTGACAGGATCAGGAAAAGTCCACTAGCTGGGATTTGAACGTGGGTTGCCCAAAGCTTCTAAGGCTTCTAAAGCATTTATAAACACACTGTTAATAATAATGTTGTGAGCTTTACCTTATCAGTTCGGGCCCGAGTCAGATTCAATCGAAACCAAGAAAAAAATCTCTTTGTGGGAGAATATTTGCTTTATAACTTCATATACATCCACAAATACATTATAACCAGTTCAGATGGAAAGGATCTGAAGCTGACTAGCTGAAGACGTTACTGTAATCTTTCCCCATTAATATTCACGGTAGCCTACTTCATTGAAAATGAAGTCCAGCGCAGTGCCACAACAACCATAATAAAATGAGCCTTTCAGATAGATAATGCTTTAGCCTACACTGAACTCTGTCAGAGAAAAAACAGGTGATTCCAGAGGTTCAAGGTTTCTCGCTTATTGTGACAACTAACAGGCAAATGACGTATCAAGCAATTTCCCGCAAAAACAATCCCACCCGGTCTAAAAACACTTATAATAGTCTTACCATAGTAAACTAATTTGAACAAATAAAAGTTATATTTTTAATTTCCCCAACACATTTCACAACACCAAAATAGATCATTTTACTAGGCTGTGTTTTAACAAAAAAAAAAAAAAAATTTAAAAAAAAAATTGATTTTCTCTCTCCTACCTCAAGGCAGATGTTCGTCACCTTTGAAGTGACATGCTTCTCTTAACTCCAGTCTCCGAGATTTGACATTGCTGCAGTGTGCTGGTGATAAAAGCCTGGATGAAATAAACTGTATTATCTCACAGATTGATTCTTTTCTACTATTTATGCTGCCAAAATTCCATGACATGAGTTGTCATTGTAATTCCATGTGATCACATCATGAATGAGTTTCACTTTGGGCCTGTTGTGTAATATTCAGTTCCTGTGAAAAAACTGTTCCAGTGGCAGTGGGTATGCATGAATATTCACAATATCTCCCCTTTTGTGGGCGTGTCCTTGAGAAAATGCGCAAATGAATGGAACTGAAAATATTAGTGCACGCTCCTCAAATCGCCACTTGTTTAATGTATTATTTTCAAAAGGTAATGAAGTTCCAATGTTAAGCATTAACTGCCACAGATCACATTTTCAAATGTAGACTAATTTGTAATATTAAATTTTGTAATGCACAGAAAAACCAACAGTGCAAAACTGCAATACCCAAAGAGTTGAATTAACAATCTACATTGTTAAAGTACAGGGTGCTACATAGTATAATTTTATTTTTACGCGTCGTGCTGCTCACGTGACCAGAGCTGGTCAAAACTGAGCCTGTGTTTGAACATAAACACAGAAGATCTGCAACGTTTGTTTTGTTTTTGCGCACAAAAAGTATTCTCGTCGCTTTATAACATTAAGTTTGGATCACTGTAGTCACACTGACTACTTTACCAATGTTTTTACTACTTTTCTGGACCTTGAATGTGTTCATTTCATTGCGAAGGTCTTGCGGGAGGGATATTGCACAAAAGGATTAAGCTGGGATTTTCCAGTTATCCTGGCTGAATTTAGCCCTGACCCAGTTGCATGAAAGCAGGCTAAATTAAGCTATATTAAGATTTGAATTCATGAATTCACTCCCGAGCCTGCTCTAGTCCATGAATCCTTTCCTGAGTTTATTCCAGTCCATGAAGTCCTCGAGTGTTTTGCGGAGCTCGTTTCAGTCCATGAATCCTCTTCTGAGTTTGCTTCAGTATACGAGTCTATAAATCGGTTCCTGAACCCATGTTCAGATCTTGTACTTCCTTTTGAATATTGCCTTGTGTCTATGTTTGTTAACTCTGCCACTTCAGTCACTAATGTGGATGTCAAGTCTGTATGCCTTGACAGTTTTGAGAAGTCTGCCTAGCCCTGGTTTGCTGCTGATATGCCTTGGGAGTTTCTGGTTCCATCTGCCTGGCTTTGGTGGTCGTCGGCTTCGCCCTGGAGACCTTCTGTCCAGCCCGCTCTGCCCTGGAGACCTGTCCAGCGTCCACCACCTGGGAGACCTTCTGTCCAACGTGCTCTGCCTTGGCCATCTTCGTCTTTACGATCTCCCCACATCCAGCTTGCTGGTCTCTGGCTTTCGGCTCTGCTTCTCCTCCTGTGTCTGTTTCTGCTCCATGGTCCTGGCCCACCTTCCTGCCCCCAGATCTACATCTGCCTCCGCTCCACCTCCCACCAGTTCTTCTGTGTTGGAGCGTCTGGAAGCAGCTCCTTCGAGGAGGGACTATGTTACATCTGTCAGCTGCAGATGCAATTGTTTGTTTACCAGCAGATGGCAGCCTTTCTTATTGTCACACTTTTATTCCCTGACTCCATTTCCCAGAATTCTCTGCTCATTATTAGTTTATCAGTCTCAGCTGTGTCTTGTTCATACCATTACTGTTCATACCATTACTGTTCATACCATTACATAATTACTGCTTCCCAGCTAACTTAGAAGTCCTGTGAGAAATGTAATCCCATCCGAATATGTCTGAGATTAATTTTTGTAATTTTTTGGCAAGCTGATTCTCCGACCGCCCGCTACACTTTCATCATGGATAAAGGTCTTTTTGCTATCGGCAAATTTTCAATAGCATGAAATCAATAAGATGGATTAGTAAAAAAGTATGAATTAGTAGAATATCCAGTGTTATGAAAACTACATAGAATAAACGCCTATAGAGTATTTATGAGAATTTATGGGCTGCACAAATTTAACGTCAATAAAGGTTAGCCTGGAATGAATGCAAATGCCCATGATAAACCTCTGGGATTTTGGAGCACCAACTTGTAACAGTAAGTCAACATCAGGCACGTGCACATAGACATAAAAGGGGGCTTGAGCACCTGCCCTTTTTCTTCCTCGAGAGAAAGTGCCCTTTTTTTCTGGGGTGCTTTTTTTATTTTTTTTTTATTTAAAAATAAATTAATATATATTCCTCTTTGCGCACAGCTTCCCTGTCAAACAAATATATTTACTGAATAAAAAATACTATATATCAGGTCTGCTTTGTCGAGTTCAGATGCCCTTCCTCCGCGACATGCCAGTCCCGCACGCACGCGAGCGCCGCCTCACCTCGTGTTTGCTGTCGACTTATGTCAACTATGCCAGGGAAAAGACATCAGCTGTCTGGCAATGAAAAGCGAAAAAGAAAAAAACCCTAGATGAATCCCGTGCATCTCTTTCAGGTAGCCTGAAAGTTCACAAACGTGAAAGTTTTGGCTATTTAAGGCTGAGATTATTTATACGTTTAACGACACGTAATAATTTGACCACCAGCAATGAATTCGCCTGATTTGATAGGCGTCATATTATAATTTTAATTATTTTAATGTGCTATGCATTGCGTTTTGAACCCTGGGGCACGTTCAAGCTCAAACCGGTGCGCAACGTTTTGCTATGGTTTCCGGGTTGAGCGACACGTTTCCTGGAAACAGTGAGCAAAGGTGTGCAACGCGTTTGAGATACGTTTTCTCTTGTTTGGTGGTTGTGTCAAAAATGTCAGCCCAATCAGCATCAACATGCATATAAACCACGCGGTATTAAAGAGACAGCTCCTAAATGTAATTAACATCAAAATAAATTCACAAGAGCAAGTATATTGTTTGCACATGTTTATTTACATTAATGGCAAAATAACTTAAATAATAAGAGCACACGTATAGATCTGGAACTTCTTTAAGTCTGTCTAAATATCATTTAGCAATAGCAATGTCTCAAAAATGTATCAAAAAGAAAAAACATATATATATATATATATATATATATATATATATATACTGAGAGGACGACAGCTCCTTCTGCAGAACATCAAATGTATATACAGTACCTCACAAAAGTGAGTACACCCCTCACATTTCAGCAACTATTTTAGTATATCTTCTCAAGGGACAATACTATAGAAATGAAACTTGTATATATTTTAGAGTAGTCAATGTGCTGCTTGTATAGTAGTATAGATTTACTGAAAATAACTCAACATACAGCCATTATTGTCTAAATAGCTGGCAACAAAAGTGAGTACACCCTAAGTGATAACAGCTATCGTTTTATCGAGGAAACAGAGGTGAATAAAGATGTGTTTATATTTGGTTGGTACTTGCACTTGCAAGCTTCCAGCAAACAAAAATAAGAGATGTAGGTGCACCCACAGGCAGAAACATAAATTGGCGCCTATATCCCAGAAAAACAATAGTTTTATAATGCGACAATGACAAATCTCTGATCTGTCCTTTACAGTGTCAACTCAAGGACATTGAGTAGTCAGTCGTATTGTGTGTTTTTAGTTTGAAAATGTGATTACATCAAAGGGGCTGATAAAAGTTTATTAGTTCAAATGCCATGGAGCTGTTTCACTTCAGAGGAACTGAAGGTTAAAAATGTATGAATCATTCCTCATTGAGCTTATCTTTTTGCTTTTCACTGGAATTTGCTTGGAAGAGTGAGGGAAAATGTTTAAACTCATCTTTAAAGGGTTAGTAATTTCTGTCATTAATTATTCACCTTCATGTCGTTCCACATCTGTAAGACCTTCTTTTATTTTCAGAACACAAATGAAGATATTTTTGATAAAATCCAAGAGTTTTTTTTTTTAATCCTCAATAAAAAACAACAAAATTACCACATTCAAGCTCCGGAAAAGTAGTAAAAACATCGTTAAAATAGTCAATGTGACTACAGTGACTCAACCTTAATGTTATGAGGCAACGAGAATACTTTTTGTGCCCAAAAACAAAACAAAAATAACGACTTTATTCAACAAATTCGTCTCTCCCCTGTCAGCCTCATAGTTTCGCAGTTCAGCGGTTCCGTGTTTACGTCCGAACGGCAGCTCAGTACTGGCCATCACACGTATGCGTCATGCTGTTCACGTGAGCGGCACGGCGCATGCGTGTGATGCTGACGCAGGAGCCGGCCAATACTGAGCCGAAGTTCTGATGTAGAACCTGGAACTATAGCATACGTGACTGACATGGGAGAGACGAATTTGTTGAATTTTTACTACTTTTCTGAACCTTGAATGTGGTAATTTCCTTGCTTTCTATTGAGGATAATTTGTGTTCCGGAGATGAACGAAAGGTCTTACGGGTTTGGAACCATATGAGGGTGAGTACTTTACCCTCTACGGCACAGCGTTGCCCTCAAGCAATGGAAAGTTTTCTTAAGCCCTATGTTAGTAAATTTTTCTTTAAATGATTACAACCAATTAGAAATGTTGAGAAAGGACCAAAGAACAGTCCAGTAAGGTGTGAAAGTCACTATCAGGCACTATTTAAAGGTGGGACATCCTGTTCTGACACATGGTCACAGGAGCACATGGTGTGAGAAGAAGGCAAGATTATTTGCTTTAGTAATCTTATTTAAAATGACATGAACTGTACATAAAAATATGTATGTAGAGAAGCCTTTTGTCAGGTTTTATGAAGTTTTTTTTATTTTGCATGTTCAGAAATTCAGTTTTTCTTTTCGTTGCCTCAAGGCAACGTTGTGCGATAAGGGGTGCTTTTTGAGGATGTTTTGGACAATACCTCACATTACTTTTCACTTAAAGTCAATTCTTATTATGTATGTGTGTGTGTGTGTGTGTGTATGTGTTTTAAACTAATAATAAAATAAATATTAATATATAAATATTTAAAAATAAATAAATAATAATAATATAGTTGAATCTAAAATGTTTGTCTATTCATTCAGGTGAAGCAAGGCATTGAGGCGATGGCTAGCAGCAGTTTTGATGTTTACACTCCTATAAGCTTCACTTATAAGATTATTACGGATGTAATAAACTATGCTGTCAAGGTAAGTGAGTGTTTTTATTATGGATTTTGAATTTGTGAATTCATCTATGAAACTCCTCCAAGGCACAACTTCCATTCTTTTAGTATCAACTAACCAGCTGTGGCAGTGTGTCCTAACCAGTGTGTCCTTTTTTGTGTCATGTCTGGTTAGGACAAGGTGTTAACAGTGAATTTGAAAAATGTTGTGTATATTAAACACGTGGATTTTTCTCTCTCTCTCTCTCTCTCTCTCTCTCTCTCTCTCTCAGGTGAACATCGGAAAAGATGTGTGCGCTCATGCGATGATATCTCAAACTCTCCCCTGCTATGGAGGGGAACTGAATGTGCTTAAAGTCAAGCATCCTGTAGCCTCCAGTGAACCTCTGAAACCCTTCTGAACATGTCTAACCACATGCAGAAAATAGTCTGTCTTCTCTAATAACAGACACACACAATGATCTGCCATACTGTATAGAGGAACTATTGAAAACGGTTTCATTCCTCAATATTAAACTCAATATTCAAACCCTCAGTGCCTGTGTCAGTGTGTTTATGTGAAGAACACCAAATTCACTTCACTTTACTAAAAATGTTTTATGCTGAAATAACTGATAACTAAACATTTACATTATATTTACATTTATCAAAAAGAAAAAAGAAAAAACAGATATATATATATATATATATATATATATATATATATATATACTGAGAGGACGACAGCTCCTTCTGCAGAACATCAAATGTATATACAGTACCTCACAAAAGTGAGTACACCCCTCACATTTCAGCAACTATTTTAGTATATCTTCTCAAGGGACAATACTATAGTAATGAAACTTGTATATATTTTAAAATAGTCAATGTGCTGCTTGTATAGTAGTATAGATTTACTGGAACCATATGAGGGTGAGTACTTTACCCTCTACGGCACAGCGTTGCCCTCAAGCAACGGAAAGTTTTCTTAAGCCCTATGTTAGTAAATTTTGCTGTCCTTTAAATGATTACAACCAATTAGAAATGTTGAGAAAGGACCAAAGAACAGTCCAGTAAGGTGTTTTTAGTTTGAAAATGTGATTACATCAAAGGGGCTGATAAAAGTTTATTAGTTCAAATGCCATGGAGCTGTTTCACTTCAGAGGAACTGAAGGTTAAAAATGTATGAATCATTCCTCATTGAGCTTATCTTTTTGCTTTTCACTGGAATTTGCTTGGAAGAGTGAGGGAAAATGTTTAAACTCATCTTTAAAGGGTTAGTAATTTCTGTCATTAATTATTCACCTTCATGTCGTTCCACATCTGTAAGACCTTCTTTTATTTTCAGAACACAAATGAAGATATTTTTGATAAAATCCAAGAGTTTTTTTTTTTAATCCTCAATAGAAAACAACAAAATTACCACATTCAAGCTCCGGAAAAGTAGTAAAAACATCGTTAAAATAGTCAATGTGACTACAGTGACTCAACCTTAATGTTATGAGGCAACGAGAATACTTTTTGTGCCCAAAAACAAAACAAAAATAACGACTTTATTCAACAAATTCGTCTCTCCCCTGTCAGCCTCATAGTTTCGCAGTTCAGCGGTTCCGTGTTTACGTCCGAACGGCAGCTCAGTACTGGCCATCACACGTATGCGTCATGCTGTTCACGTGAGCGGCACGGCGCATGCGTGTGATGCTGACGCAGGAGCCGGCCAATACTGAGCCGAAGTTCTGATGTAGAACCTGGAACTATAGCATACGTGACTGACATGGGAGAGACGAATTTGTTGAATTTTTACTACTTTTCTGAACCTTGAATGTGGTAATTTCCTTGCTTTCTATTGAGGATAATTTGTGTTCCGGAGATGAACGAAAGGTCTGAAAGTCACTATCAGGCACTATTTAAAGGTGGGACATCCTGTTCTGACACATGGTCACAGGAGCACATGGTGTGAGAAGAAGGCAAGATTATTTGCTTTAGTAATCTTATTTAAAATGACATGAACTGTACATAAAAATATGTGTGTAGATGTTTTGGACAATACCTCACACTGGCCGTAATGTGTTATAAGAAGGGAAGATGCAGGGTTCCTGGGTGCACGGGAACACCCAAAATGATGTGAAAAAGTTGTAACATACACCACTGTTTCACAGCAGAGAAGGAGTGCTTCTTGAAGTTTCGTACGCAGTGAAATCTTATTACATGAAGTAAATTATATGGCATGATACACTACATGATACCTATGCATGTATCAAATTCAATATATCAATGTCTCTTTATCAATGTCAATGTTTTCCCTTTTTACTTAATGATTTCTTGACATTTAAAAAAAAAAAAAAAAAAGTTTGATTTTGATGATAATTTTCTTTATGATTCTGTACCATTGTTGCACAAAAATATTTTGGGGTGGGGGGCCAAAAATGTTTTTTATCAATAAAATGTTCCCAAATGAACCAAAAAATTATGTGTAATATATATATTTTTTTCACGTGCCATCAACATGTGTGCAGTAGAGGGTTAATGACATAATTGTCATTTTTGGGTGAACTAACCCTTTAATGTTTAATCAAAAACCCAATCATTTTCAAATTATTGTTCTGCTTCCCTGCACTTCATGTCAAACCTGTCACTCTTTTAAAAGTGTAATTTTTTAACCGAACTCAAGCACAAATGAGCATTTGTGAACTCCAATGTCTGTTCATCACACATATGAAACATTTCACAGATGGACTTTAATATATATGATCTACACAGCTTAATTGTAAATATCTAAAACTATTAATAAAAGTGAAGCCTTCTTTTAAAAACAAAAACTACTATTTTTATACGTTTTACCAGCGCAAACTACAAGTTCAGTAATTTCAGGATTACATGTATGTTGATGACTTGATGATGCTAATCTGAATATATTTACCTTTAAAGTGTTAAAGGAACCAGAATGACTAGAAAAAACCATTTCATTTCACATTTTACACATGTAATGCATTTAATGCATATAATGCATATATTAGCAGGTGTGACAAATAGCTTTACTTTAGGGTCAGTCACTTTTTATCTTAAAAATGTGATGATAAAATTCCAAGGAGAGGCAGGACGTGCTGAAAAATTAAAAAGAAAAAAGAAAAGCTCAGTGGAAAATGAACTGTGAGCGTGATTTATCTACCAGTGAAATAGTTTCATAGAATTCGCCATTTTTAATATATAACCTACTTCAGCCCCTTAATGTGTATGAATGACGGCACAGGTCATGTGATTTTGGCAACATAAATACTGAATCAGAATCCATCTGGGAGTCAGACTGCCTGATAATACAATTTTATTTGATCACCAGCACACTGCAGCAATGTCAGTAAAAGAAAACTGGATCCCAGTGGTGGATGTCACTCCAGCGATGAAGAACATCTGCCTTGAGGTAGGAGACAGAAAATCACTCATGTAGTGAATGTGTTTTTTCTTATAATGTAGTAGTAAGATGATCTATTTTGGTGCTGTAAAATGTGTTGGGGAAATTATTTGTTGTCATTTTTAAGAGAACTCAGCTTTACTTTTCACTTAAAGTCAATTCTTATTATGTGTGTGTGTATGTGTGTGTGTTTTAAACTAATAATAAAATAAATATTAATATATAAATATTTAAAAATAAATAAATAATAATAATATAGTTGAATCTAAAATGTTTGTCTATTCATTCAGGTGAAGCAAGGCATTGAGGCGATGGCTAGCAGCAGTTTTGATGTTTACACTCCTATAAGCTTCACTTATAAGATTATTACGGATGTAATAAACTATGCTGTCAAGGTAAGTGAGTGTTTTTATTATGGATTTTGAATTTGTGAATTCATCTATGAAACTCCTCCAAGGCACAACTTCCATTCTTTTAGTATCAACTAACCAGCTGTGGCAGTGTGTCCTAACCAGTGTGTCCTTTTTTGTGTCATGTCTGGTTAGGACAAGGTGTTAACAGTAAATTTGAAAAATGTTGTGTATATTAAACACATGTGGATTTCTCTCTCTCTCTCTCTCTCTCTCTCTCTCTCTCTCTCTCTCAGGTGAACGTCGGAAAAGATGTGTACACTCATGCGATGATATCTCAAACTCTCCCCTGCTATGGAGGGGAACTGAATGTGCTTAAAGTCAAGCATCCTGTAGCCTCCAGTGAACCTCTGAAACCCTTCTGAACATGTCTAACCACATGCAGAAAACAGTCTGTCTTCTCTAATAACAGACACACACAATGATCTGCCATACTGTATAGAGGAACTATTGAAAACTGTTTCATTCCTCAATATTAAACTCAATATTCAAACCCTCAGTGCCTGTGTCAGTGTGTTTATGTGAAGAACACCAAATTCACTTCACTTTACTAAAAATGTTTTATGCTGAAATAACTGATAACTAAACATTTACATTATATTTACATTTATCAACAAAAAAAAAAAACATGTTGCATTCAAGGTATATATTTTCATTTCTTTTCTTTTTTATCAGTTCATGCATTCCCTTTCATTTGAACAACTCTTTTATACTTCTGAGAGGACGACAGCTCCTTCTGCAGAACATCAAATGTATATACAGTACCTCACAAAAGTGAGTACACCCCTCACATTTCAGCAACTATTTTAGTATATCTTCTCAAGGGACAATACTATAGAAATGAAACTTGTATATATTTTAGAGTAGTCAATGTGCTGCTTGTATAGTAGTATAGATTTACTGAAAATAACTCAACATACAGCCATTATTGTCTAAATAGCTGGCAACAAAAGTGAGTACACCCTAAGTGATAACAGCTATCGTTTTATCGAGGAAACAGAGGTGAATAAAGATGTGTTTATATTTGGTTGGTACTTGCACTTGCAAGCTTCCAGCAAACAAAAATAAGAGATGTAGGTGCACCCACAGGCAGAAACATAAATTGGCGCCTATATCCCAGAAAAACAATAGTTTTATAATACGACAATGACAAATCTCTGATCTGTCCTTTACAGTGTCAACTCAAGGACATTGAGTAGTCAGTCGTATTGTGTGTTTTTAGTTTGAAAATGTGATTACATCAAAGGGGCTGATAAAAGTTTATTAGTTCAAATGCCATGGAGCTGTTTCACTTCAGAGGAACTGAAGGTTAAAAATGTATGAATCATTTCACTGGAATTTGATCAATTTTGGTACAAAGTGTTTAGGACTTTCTCATGCACTCATAATGCATTGTAAATGCATTGTGTGATAACAGATAACAACCACGCAAAGCCACATGTCCTATTCATCATGTTCATGTTCACAAATGTGCATATCTTGTATTAGAGCAGTTAAAATTTGGTGCTTTGAGTACAATCCTCTCATACTGACAAGGTCATCTTCAACAAGGTACCTCATGGCAAAGAACTCTCTGAGGATTTGAGAATTAGAATTGTTGCTCTCCACAAAGATGGCCTAGGCTATAAGAAGATCGGTAACATCCTGAAACTGAGTTACAGTACAGTGGCCAGGGTCATAGAGAGGTTTTCCAAAATGGGTTCCACTCTGAACAGGCCTCGCAAGGGTCAATCAAAGAAGCTGAGTCCTCATGCTGTGCGTCAGGTGCAGAAGCTGGCTTCAAAAAACAGACGCATGAGTGCTGCCAGCATTGCTTTAGAGGTTGCAGAAGCGGAAGGTCAGCTCGTCAGTGCTCAGACCATACACCGCACACTGCAACAAGTCAGTTTGCATGGCTGTCATCCCAGAAAGAAGTCTCTTCTGAAGCTGGCTCAAAAGAAAGCCCACAAACAGTTTGCTGAAGACAGCCTGTCCAAGAGCATGAATTACTGGAACCATGTCCTGTGGTCTGATGAGACTAAGATAAACATCTCGGTTACGACGGTAACCTTAGTTCCCTGAAGAGGGAACGAGATGTTGCGTTGAGAATGACGCTGTGGGAACACTCTGCGTGATTGTGTCGTGAAGCACCTGTGAAATCAGTCCAATGGCATGACGGAAGTTGGATGATGTCATGACCAGGAAGTTATAAAGCGCACCCAGACCAAACAATGTCAGCTTCTGATAGGCCGAAGGAAGTCAATCACAGGCACGCCGAAAGTATGGTAGGGCGACGCAACGTCTCGTTCCCTCTTCAGGGAACTAAGGTTACAGTCGTAATGGAGACGTTCCCTTTCAAGGGAACTCGCATTGCGTCGAGAATGACGCTGTGGGAACGGGTATACCCATGTAGCAATACTGACCAGTGCCTGTCTTGCGTGAAATCAGGTGAGCACAGCTAAGACAAAGTAACTGGGACCCAGGGGTGAAGCCCAAATATAGGTTGTAAAACCTGACGAATGTGTGTGGAGCCAGCCGGCCGCTTCACAGACCTCCTGTAGGGATACCCCTATTAAAAGGCTTTCAAAGCTGCCATACTCCTGATCTGACGCACCACAAAGGAAACACCAATGGGTTTCTCCCCAAAGACACCACCCAAAGGTGCGTGGTAAGCAGCTAGACCGCCACTTAAACCCTTAGAGTGGAGGGGGACAGCCCTGCAGAGAATCAATTCTGCAGAAATTCCAGCACTGTACCAGCCGGGTAGTAACTGGATCCCGCTGATGATTTCCGCCAGTTTCCTTGTGCAAGGAGCTCTAAAGTTAGCGTGGTCTTACAACCTCAGTTGAGAGACCTGAGTCTATGAGCTGGGCCTCCTCAGAGGCCAAACCCACACTTCCATAACTCTGCTCTCCAGAACTCCCGGGAGTAGAACGATCAGGGAAACCATGTACAGACAAAGCCTCAGCCACGTTTGCATCCATATGAGCTCCACCACTTCGGGGTGGAGTCTCCATTCCCCGGGCCTCAGCCCCTGTCTCGACAGGATGTCTACTCCCTAAATCTGGTGTCCAGGGATGTAGAGCCTGAGTCCTCATCACCAGGCAGGTGCCAGGAGAAATAACCCATCCACAGACTCTGAGCGACCAACCACGATCGCTTCCCAGTCCGTGAGGGAAGCATCTGTCGTAAGCGTTACGCGACGACAAGGAGCTCCCAGCACAGGACCTGGGACAAGAACCAAGACCTCTTCCACATAACCAAAGTACGAAGCTCCTGCGTGTAAACTTGATCATGCAGAATGGGTTGCCTCTCAAGGAAAACCCCTTGGTCTTGAGCCACTACTGCAAAGGTCTTATGTACATTAGGCTAAAAGGTAGGCCAAACAGTCTCGCAACTGTTTGACAGTGAGTGACTGACCTAGTTATCTTGCTTATGGTTGTGTGGATCGAACCGATACGAACAGAAGAAAGACGTGCTTGCATCGTCATCTAATCCCACACCACGCCTAAAAAAAGTGGTCCTCTGAAATGGAGCAAGCACACTTCTCGTTGCACTCAGCCTTAACCCCCCATACTTTCACGTGGGCAAGGATGATATCTCGATGCCGATCCACCATCTGCTTACACGCTGAGCCAGAAACACGGTGTGACAAGACTAGGCTGAAAGGAAGAACCTAGTACTGGTATGCTTTGTCCCCAAAAGCAACCTGAGGAACTTCCTGAGTTGAGGAAGGATGAAATATGGAGTATGCATCCAAAAGATCTATCATGATAAACCAGTCCTCGGATCTGATTATGTCCCGATTCGCCTCAGCGCAAGATCAAAAACTGGACTCAACCCCCCATCCGTTTTTGGAACGATAAAATACTGGCCGTAAAACCCAGACTCTGTCATGAGAAGGAACACATTTTAATGATCATTTAATGAACAGGAGTTTTATCTCCTGTTCCATAACCAGAGCTTGCTCAGGGCCTACCACTGAGGACAGGAACCCCCCAAGTGCAGGACCCATTGAGATATACTGACAGTCTTCCATGCTGTCAAAATCTACTAAGCGAACCAGTCTCTCGAGACTTTCTGAGTAGCCAATTTGGTGCCCTGAAGCGGATGACCGCCAGGGAACAACCGAAACTAGAACTCGCTGGAGACCGCTGCGCCCTGAAGCACACAAGGTGGCAGGGTTGGCAGAATGGCCCCCTGATGGCACTGAAGGGAAATGGGCACCACATAGTGAGGTGTTAACTATATTCCCCAGAGGCCAAGAGAAGCAGCCTCTCAAGACTGGTCTCTGGTATTACTCAAGTGACCAATTTGGTGCCCTGAAGCGGCGAACTGGCAGGGAACAGCCAAATTGATTGCTGTGAGACCCTCCGCAGAGGGGGCGAGCATCCCAGTGCCGCTACGTTTCTGGGCAGACACTGAGATATAGGCTCGCCAGAGACCACTGCGTCCCGAAGCACATGAGGTGGCAGGATTGGCAGAATGGCCCCCTGAGTGCACCGAAAGGAAATGAGCACCATGTCATGAGGTGTCGACCATATCCCCCCTAAAAAAATAAATGCAGCCATATCAACCAGAAAAGTAAAAACGGTCTAGATGAGAGGCTGGATATAGTATTCTCATACAGACATAAACTTTTCAAAGCAGACAATATTTCATTTAATTCTCAAATTAAATTCAGCCAGTAAACAAACACACAAGAATACATGCTGAATGTCCTAGATGAAATATTAGACACAAAAATTATTATAGCTCGTAATAGTTTGCAAGCGATCATAGGGACAAGAGAGAAAGGGAAACTCCCGTCTGCTCAGTTCCCTCCAAATATATAAATATATATAAATTGCCTCGGCAAACGCGAGATCCGTGCCTTGCATTAGACTTTTATTCCCTCGAGAATAAAGCCAACGGGAGCGGAGCTAAAAACTCCTGATAGTGCATGCTTTTCTTACACTTTGGGACATTTTTATGAATGAACACTGTCAGCCCAAATGAGAGCTGACTTGCATGCTCCACTCCCAAACAAACAACACATAAATCACGTGTATCTCCACTCGTAGCAGCGAGTGCAGGGGGGAACACATGATTCAAACCTCAGTTTGCTCGCCATTATACTCCTGTCTAGATAAAATAAGCTTGTGGACAAACAACAATAAATAGACAGAGACAATTTCACATAGAGCGCTTGCTGAAGGTACAGAAGCTGACATTGTTCGGTCTGGGTGCGCTTCATAGCTTCCTGGTCATGACGTCATCCACCTTCCGTCATGCCATTGGACTGATTTTACAGGCGTTTCACAACGCAATCACGCAGAGCGTTCCCACAGCGTCATTCTCGACGCAACGCGAGTTCCCTTGAAAGGGAACTTGTTTGGCTTAGATGGTGTCCAGCATGTGTGGCGACGTTAGGGGTGTTCGATTCCAGGTTTTCTGGAGTCTACTCCGACTCCCAACTCCCACTGTAGGAGTCGATGGAATCGACTCCTCGACTCCATTTAGTTTACATCAAAACTGGGTCATAAATAAGGCAAGATGGCAGTCCTTACACAATTAGTTTATCTTTCCCCAACGCGAAGCCTTAAAATCCCCTCATTAAAACAACACACGTTTAGCGAGACTGTCCAAATTAGACCAATTTATCGATGAATTGATGAGTATCAATGTTGCTACCTAGCTAATTGCAGATACCTAATTTTACAATGAGAAAAGTCACGAAACACATCTGTGGTTGAATATTATGTCAGAATTAAATAAACGAGAAAAAAGGGATTCTTTAATGAATTAATCTCATTATAATGGTCGGGTGATGGTGCTCAACACAATGATCATTGTCTTAAAAGTGCTTGGACAGGAGAGTTAAAGATAATCAAATTAATACAATACATACAAAAATGCATACAATGATAAACACTTATTGATGTGTTTATTGTTGATGTGAGTTTTTTTTTTATTATGTATGGTTATGAACACGGTTAACCATGGAAAATCAAATCTATATTTATTGCATTATAAGCTATCATCAATACTAAAGCTGGCACGGAGATATGTATAAATACAAACTAAAGTCACTATGACTGTTATCTATTTCTAAAGTAAGCTACATGTAGGATAAATGTATGTGACAAAGTTTCTGCGACAGCTCTCTAACACGATTCGTCAGTGTCCGAATTCCTCACTTCATTTCGTTCACTACTTACTTTATATAGGCTATGGATTCGAGAATCAGTAAACAAGTGAGCGATTTCGGACACAGCAACAGAGTCGACACAGAGAGTCGATTCCTGTGCTAGAGTCGAGGAATCGACTCTTTTAGTCGACTTCCCATCACTAGGCGACGCCCTGGTGAGGAGTACCAAGAAAATCGTGTCTTGCCTACAGTCAAGCATGGTGGTGGTAGCACATAGTCTAGGGCTGCATGAGTGCTGCTGGGACTGGGGAACTGCGCTTCATTGAGGGAAACATGGATACCAACATGTACTGTGACATTCTGAAGCAGAACATGATGCCATCCTTTCAGAAACTGGGCCAAACAGCAGTTTTTCAACATGATAACAACCCCAAATACATCGCCAAGATGACAACTGCCTTGTTGACGAAGCTAAAGGTGAAGGTGATGGAGTGGCCATGTCTCCAGACTTGAACCCTATTGAATATCTGTGGGGTGTCTTCAAGCGGAAGGTGGAAAAGTGCCATGTGTCTAACATCCAGCAGCTCCGTGATGTCATTATGGAGGAGTGGAAGAGGATCCCAGCAACAACCTGTGCAGCTCTGGTGAATTCCATGCCCAGGAGGATTAAGGCAGTGCTAGTGGTACTCACACAAAATATTGACACTTTGGACACAGTTTTGACATGTTCACTTAGGGTGTACTCACTTTTGTTGCCAGTTTTTTAGACAATAATGGCTGTATGTTGAGTTATTTTTAGAGGACAGTAAATCTGTACTACTATACAAGCAGCACATTGACTACTATTGCCTACTAAGTATATACAATTTTCATTTCTATAGTATTGTCACTTGAGAAAATATACTAAAATGATTGCTGAAATGTGAGGGGTGTACTCACTTTTGTGAGATACTGTATATATACTGTATGTGTGTGTGTGTGTGTGGGGGGGGGGGGGGGGGGGGGTCATTTAAATCCTTTCACTTTGACTATTTTGCACTGTATTGTGTCTGAGGTTAAATATCAGTTCACAAATATCAGCATTTTCACTGGACATAATAATACAGATTAATGTTTTGATGCTCAAATGTCATAGAGCGTACCTTAACATTCAAAGACTATTTATTGAAACTAAGCTGCAAATAAACCCAATTCATGCAGAAGTAATCATGGTTGTGTGGTCCTGGTAAACCTTATGTTGTGGGGACACAAGGATAGTAATGCCAATAATTTTTGACCTTGTGGAGATATTTTTTGGAAAAAGGCTTCTATAATAAAGATGTAAAAATGCAGAACGTTTTCTGTGATTGGTAGGTTTAGGGTTAAGGGATAGAATACACAGTTTGTACAGTATAAAAATCAATATGTCTATGGAATGTCCCCATAAAACATGGAAACATGGGAAAACATTTTCAGGGCTCAGGGCGCAGCCAAAACAGCCTTGACCCGTTGAGGCATGGACTCCACTAGACTCCTGAAGATGTGCTGTGGTATCTGGCACCAAGATGTTAGCAGCAGATCCTTTAAGTCCTGTAAGTTGCAAGGTGGGGCCTCCATGGATTGGACCCACAGATGCTCGATTGGATTGAGATCTGTGGAATCTGGAGGCCAAGTCAACACCTCAGACTCATTGTTGTGCTCCTCAAACCATTCCTGAACCATTTTTGCTTTGTGGCAGGGAGCATTATCCTGCTGAAACAGGCCACAGCCACCAGGGAATACAGTTTCCATGAAAGGGTGCACATGGTCTGCAACAATGCTTAGGTAGGTGGTACGTGTCAAAGTAACATCCACATGGATGGCAGGACCCAAGGTTTCCCAGCAGAACATTGCCCAACGCATCACTCTGCCTTTGCCGGCTTGCCTTCTTCCCATAGTTCATCCTGATGTCATGTGTTCCCCTAGGTAAGCGACGCACACGCACCCAGCCATCCACGTGATGTAAAAGAAAATGTGATTCATCAGACCAGGCCACCTTCTTCCATTGCTCCATGGTCCAGTTCTGATGCTCATGTGCCCACTGTTGCCTCTTTTGGTGGTGGACAGGGGTCAGCACAGGCACCCTGACTGGTCTGCAGCTATGCAGCCCCATACGCAACAAACTGCGATGCACTGTGTATTCTTACACCTTTCTATCAGAACCAGCATTAATTTCTTGAGCAATTTGAGCTACAGTAGCTTATTTATTGGGTCGGACCACACGGGCCAGCCTTCGCTCCCCACGTGCATCAATGAGCCTTGGCCACCCATGACCCTTTCGCCGGTTCACCACTTTTCCTTCCATGGACCACTTTTGATAAGGGGCTTTCGCACCAGAGGAACCTTCTCAATAAATTAGAATATCATGAAAAAGTTTTTTTTTCTGTAATTTAATTCAAAAAGTACAATTTAAATATATTCTAGATTTATTAGACAAAGTAAAATATTTTCAGACTTTTTTGTTTTCATTTTGATGATTACAGCTTGCTGCTCAGGAATGAAAGGAATGACCGCAGGCTTGAGAAGATTGTCAGGTGAAGCCAATTTAAGAACTTAGGAGAGCTTCAAAAGGAGTGGACTGAAGCTGGAGTCAGTGCATCAAGAGCCACCACACACAGACGTCTTCAGGAAATGGGCTACAACTGTCACATTCCACATACCAAGCCACTTCTGAACCAAAGACAACGTCAGAAGCGTCTTACCTGGGCTAAGGAGAAAAAGAACTGTACTGTTGCTCAGTGGTCCAAAGTCCTCTTTTCAGATGAAAGTAAATTTTGCATTTCATTTGGAAATCAAGGTCCCAGAGTCTGGAGGAAGAGTGGAGAGGCACAGAAACCATGTTGCTTGAAGTCCAGTGTAGAGTTTCCACAGTCAGTGATGATTTGGCCTGCCATGTCATCTGCTGGTGTTGGTCCACTGTGTTTTCTGAAGTCCACAGTCAACGCAGCCATCTACCAGGAAATTTTAGAGCACTTCATGCTTCCTTCTGCTGACCAAATTTATGGAGATGCAGATTTCATTTTCCAGCAGGATTTGGCACCTGCCCACACTGCCAAAGGTACCAAAAGCTGGTTCAATGACCATGGTGTTACTGTGCTTGACTGGCCATCAAACTCACCAGACCTGAACCCCATAGAGATCTATGGGGTATTGTCAAGAGGAAGATGAGAGACACAAGACCCAACAATGCAGATGAGCTGAAGGCCGCTATCAAAGCAACCTGGGCCTCCATTACACCTGAGCAGTGCCACAGGCTGATCGCCTCCATGCCACGCCGCATTGACGTAGTAATTAATGCAAAAGGAGGCCCAACCAAGTATTGAGTGCATAGAAATGAACATACTTTTCAGAAGCCTGACATTACTGTTTAAAATATCCCCCTTTTTTTTTTATTGATCTTATGAAGTATTCTAATTTTTTGAGATAGTGACTTGGTGGGTTTTTGTTAAATGTGAGCCAAAATCATCACAATTAAAATAACCAAAGACTTAAAGTACTTCAGTCTGTGTGCAATGAATTTATTTAATACACGAGTTCCACAATTTGAGTTGAATTACTGAAATAAATGAACTTTTCCACAACATTCTAATTCATTGAGCTGCACCTGTACACACACACACACACACACACACACACACACATTTATATATATATATATATATATATATATAAATGACGAACGTAAATACACTGACAAATCCATTTTGTTTCATTGCATTTTAAATCGACCTCTCGTTTATATACTTGAGCAAGTAATATATACATTTATATATAATTCATATTGCTTAAGCAAGTAATGAGTGTTAGCTCATATACATGACAAAAAAAAAACTTTTGAATTCATCATTCATTGCCTATTTATTACAAATACTCACATTTATATGTATTCATTGAGCAGTCGTTTTCATGATCTACAAATAAGGAAGCAATTTGAAAAGGGAGCCAACAATTTTATCAGCGTCACGATATTGAATTTAAATTAAAAACAATCCTTATACTATAGAAAAAAACGTAAAGCATAAGTGAAATTACAAAACTAGAGATTTTTTTTTTTTTTTAAAGTGCTGTTCATTTATATTTATAGTTCCTATGAAGTGAAAAAAAAAAATAAAAAAATAGAAATTTTTGTTTTGGCTGCTAAAACGAAAACAGTTTGGAGGTTCATCCGCGCCGGTGTGTAGCGCTGTGTGCGTAGATCAGCTGTTCACTAACCTGCGCGAGGATCCCCGAAGAACCGTAAACAAAGAGATCCATTAGAAGAGGGTCACGGAACCACAGCTGCCGCTGCTATAAACATCAACTGTAAGTTTAAATACATTTAACACACTTTATAAAAGGTATATTGTATTTCTGTGCACTTAAATACAGTGACAGAAGAGCCTCGCCGTGACACTTTTGTTTGTTTGTTTATGTGTGTCCCGCAGCGAAAGCAGGACACGTTGTTGGTCGAGCATGCCCAGTAACGCAGCTCAACTCTTGGAGTCAGACGATACTGAACCGGACCTCCCGGTACTGGTACAGAACCTGAGCGGGTTAAGCCTCCGGGATGAAGAGAGTCCATCAGAACCACGTGATACTTCTCATCTGGGTGTCCTGGGTGCGGTGTTGGACCTCCAGCCCTTGTCCCAAACTGGATCAGAGGAGGAAAACACCATCAACAACAACATTATCAGACATGATGCTGATCTGGACCAGCTGAGGGCCCTGGCACTCACAGGCATGGAGGCACCAGGGACGGGTGGGCTCTTTCAGGATGGGCTGGGCGAGTCCCAAGGCTACCACCAGGTTCAGGGGAGGATGATGATGGCGGCAATGATGATGATGCAGGAGGGTGAGAGGTGTGCACTCAATACCAGGAGGAAGAGCGTGAACACAACAGAGTGTGTGATGGTGCCCACATCTGAGCATGTGGCAGAAATAGTTGGCCGACAGGGTGGGTTTGTTTGCTTGTGTCATGTTTGATATTCTAATATTCTGTGACTCATCTTGTCTCCCCTTTCAGCCAGAGCAGGGCTTAACATTAACATTTTTTTGTGCTGGTGCCTGTTGGATTAGTGATTCATATTTGTACTCGCCCTGCTGATATTTTCATAGACCTCATCTCACCTATATATATATATATATATATATATATATATATATATATATATATATATATATATATATATATATATATATATATATATATATATATATATATACACACACACACACACACACACACACACACACACACACACACACACACACACACACACACACACTCGCACACATACATATACATTTTTAGTCAATATTTAGACAAAGAAATGACATCCAAATCATGTAAGGTAGTACAACTAGATCTCTTTTATTGAATCCAAAAGGTTTTGATTAGATTTTGCTACATATAAAGGTATTTTAAATATTTTTAAGTGTCTAAAGGTCAGTTTGTTTAACCGTCCAAATGCCAATACAGCCATTTCATTTGTGATTAAAATATATTAAAATGTAATAAATGTATATATTTTTTATTCTGGCATGATTTTATAACATGATAGGCCCTATATCAACATAGTGCAAAATGGTATTAAAATTATGTGTATTAAAGTCGTTGTTTTGTTATGAGAAAGAATGTCCGAAAAAATAAATTTCATTGTCATTTGGAGTAAACAATATAAAAGGACCATTTTGGATCAAGTCATGTGGTCAATATCATGTGACAGGATGTGATATCATTCAGACACCTGCAAAGGGCCACATGGTCATGAAGCACCACTTTTTTTTTTTTTGAAAAAAAAACTATTTGAAAAATTTATGTTTTCACTTGCTCATACACATGTCCCGAAACATCAGGTCATTCGGTACATCCGCTATAAAACATGGAAAATGTTGTAATATTTTAAAAACTTGTACTAAATATAAAATGTTTGATTGTCCTTTTGCTAGCTAGCTAGAGATCAGCCTGTTAGCATTGTTTGAAAACATTGTCATTCAGTAAAACCAAAATTTTAGTTAAACCAAATTACTTTTTGGTGGCAAATTTCGTCTGTCTTGTAAAAAATGACAAAAGCAGTGGTAATTGATTATAAAAACCACATAATCTCATTCATAACATTTAATAAAACTTCAAAATTAATTATATCTCCATTATGTTTATTTTTTTTTTTTTACACTTTTAAAAAACGTATTTGTCAATGACCCATACACACGCATATATGTGTGTATGTATGTATGTATATATATATATATATATATATAGGTGAGATGAGTTCTATTAAAAATATAAGCAGACCGTATATAATAACAATAGTATCAGTGCATTTATAATGATACCTTGATGAAAATGGTGCTCTAAATATATGCTCTAATTGACCTCACTGAACTGCATGTGTTCACTATGGATTATAACTGCCCTACTTATCTGTGATGACGTGATGTTCCTTCACTGCACTGTATGACAACAAGTTGTGTAATACTAGTGAACTAGCACATTGACAACACCCCTGCTGTGTTAGTACTGACCAATCAACATCAAGAACTGCTCTAATTACACCTGAGGGGAGATCACTTGTCTATCATTGTGATTGACTGATTGATTGACTTTTTAAGCTAGCAATGTGTTGACTTGTCTTTGTATTTCTGCTCTTTTCAGGCTGCAAGATCAAAGCTCTGAGAGCAAAGACCAACACTTACATTAAAACACCCGTTAGAGGAGAAGAACCAGTGTTTGTAGTGACCGGACGGAAGGAGGATGTCATCATGGCGAAGCGTGAGATTCTGTCAGCGGCCGAGCATTTTTCCCTCATCCGGGCATCTCGGAACAAATTGGCGCCAAACGTTGGGCACAACAGCATCCCTTGCCATCCGGGACAGACAACCATCCAGGTTCGGGTGCCGTATCGAATGGTAGGGCTCGTGGTGGGACCGAAAGGAGCGACTATCAAGAGGATCCAGCAGCAAACCCACACCTACATCGTCACACCAAGCCGTGACAAAGAGCCAGTGTTTGAGGTGACTGGCATGCCTGAGAACGTGGATCGAGCTCGGGAGGAAATCGAAGCCCATATTGCTATGCGTACCGCGGGAAACGTGGACACCAGCGTAGACGATGACGACTTCCACTACAACGGCACTGATGTTGGCTTCGAGTCGGGCAGCAACCGTGCCTGGCTCTTCTCTGGCTTCAACAACGGCAGCTTCCACAGCAACGCCGCAGGGTACCGCAACAACAGCTCCAGCTCGCTTGGAAGCAACTCAAGCGAGTCCTACCACAGCGGGAAAGGCAGCGGAGTGGCGGATCTCAGTCCCGGCAGCACCGGCGGTACATTCTGGTTTGGCGATACCCAGCTGCCCTTGGGGTCCGAAGATTCGGCCGGATACGATGGGCTAACAATGACGGCTCCGTCCACCAATCCCTTGTGGAGCACCTTTGATCGGGGAGGCGCGAGTTTGCCGACTACGCCGAGGCTCTCTCCATCCCTTCTCACTCGCCTGTCTCCGTCTCTTCCTGAGGCACTAGATCATCCGCTGGTTCGGTTGGTGCAAGAGAATTCCCAGAGTCTCCCGGCCTTTGGTCCCGCGTTTTCCCCGTCGAGCGACAGCACGGGCTCCAGCTCTCCGCCGGACATGCGCACCTTCCCCAAACACAGCCAGGTTCCTCCGTGCGTACGTTGCGGAGACAATGTGGCGGCGCTCGTCCTGGGTGGGCAAAACCTTGTCTGTTTGGAGTGTTCCAACTCCATCCTGCAAAGTGCATAGAAAGCGAGAGATTTGGGATCACAAGGAGTAAACTGGTTTATTTTTTACATTGATAAATACTTCTTCCTTCTTTATTATGTTTAAATAACTGGGAAATGCAGGTTTTCAATTAAGTTCATCTCAAAGAAAGATTTCCGCATTTACGTTTAGCTGCTACGTCGTACTTACGGCAAGCAGTGCTGGGGTTTAGCAGCGCTAAATTGCCATCACCTACGTGTTTTTTGTTGGTTTGTTACTTTGTTTTCAAGGTATCGACTCTGTGTTTACATTTTCATGTGCCTGATTCCATGACGGTAGTGGTGCACACTGGCGCTGTTGCTGCAAAAGCATCTGTGGCCTTGAGTTTCTGTTTTGCAACACTAGAGTCGAGCAGCATGCGATCATACAAGAGCCGTCCTGACCTCCATGACCCTGACACCTGCACTTTGAACATCTCCGTAAACATTTAAGGGGCTGCACATCGCCATTAAGCGCTCATAAAACCGTTCCTGCATAAATTGTTGCAATAAATTGAGTCACGTTACACACAAAGTTTTTAGACAAATTTAAACATTGGCTCCGCTTGTATTGCATAAATAAAACCCAATTTTGCATTCAAATCATTCAGTAGCTGTGTTTCCATCCACATATGTGTATTTTAGGATATCGCATAAAAAATGCTGTATTTAAAACGCCAAAATGCGTATAAAGTCTTAAAATGTGTGTAAAAACGTATGCACTGATTTGAGGCTTTTTTTTTTTTTTATTGGTAAGAAAACGTGCACATAAACTATGATAGAAACAAATTTACTAGATAAATTCCTGATTGTAAAACAAAACAAAAACCAGTGGATCAATCTCATTGCACACCATCTAAAATATCATTCTGAAATACCTGAGCCAAAGTCTTTTGTCAAAATGATTTGGTATAATTGCCTCCCAGTACTGTCTCTCACGATCACATTCCCAAACATCAGGCATCCGAACACAAAATAACATGAAAGCGTTTGTTATTGTGTTTCGTCTGCATGCTCTGATGCACAAGTACTTCAGTATGTTGGGGAAAAAAAAAAAAAAAAAAAAGAGTCTTAGGCTTCCCCGGTTGCCGCAACTTTTTATTATTTTATTAATACTCTGTGCCAGTCTGACAGGAAGTGAATATTTTGTTCACTTAAACACAGCAAGGAAACTGCTTTATTCACAATGTTTTATGCGATATTCCATTTTCAAATTATATTTCCAAGTTCAATTTGCAACTCTAGATGGACACACTATGGAAGCTTGTTTCCACCACTGAATAAAAAATAAAAAAAGGTAATTGCGTCTTTTTATCTCACAATTCTTTTCTGAGACTTTTTTTTTCTCAGAATTGCATGATATAAACTCGCAAATTCAAGTTAAGTCAATTGTGTTATATAAACTCGTAAATTTGAGTTAGAAAGTCAGAATTGCGTCATATAAACTTGCAATTGCAAGTTTTAAAGTAGAATTCCGATATAAACTCGCATATTTAAGGTTAGGTCAGAATTGCGTGATATAAGCTCGCAAATTCTAGTTATAAAGTCAGAATTCTGTGATATAAACTTGCAAATTCCAGTTATAAAGTCAGAATTCTGTGATATAAACTTGCAAATTCCAGTTATAAAGTCAGAATTGCACGATATAAACTCACAATTCTGAAGAAAAAAAACTTCCCCCCTCACAATTGGACTTTATAACTGGCAATTTCAAGTTTATATCTCACAATTCTGAGAAAAAAAGTCAGAATTGCGAGATATAAACTGACAATTGCGAGGAAAAAAAGACAAAATATACCAACACTATCTCATGACCAATTCGTACATATTTTATGAAGTGGCAATTCTACGAATTCATATGATTTGTCTAAACCCCAGTGATGGGTAAGTTTAGTGGCGGGGTTAGAGGTAGATCATTCGTACGAATTCATACGAATTAGCCACCTCATAAAATGCGTACAAATTGCTGTAAGATCGGGTTGGATATACCGGTAAACTCAGAAAAAAAGTCAGAATTGTGAGATAAAAAGTCGCAATTATCTTTTAAATTGTTTTATTGCTTGGCAGAAAAAATGAGTGGCAATGTACGTTAAAAAATGTGGTTGATTGTTTTACGAATGAGGCCCTTTTCGTAAGTTGCATTACGATATATGTCCGTAACGACTCCTCTCATTGCCTTAACTGAACAGGTCGTGCCAGGCCAGCACAGGGTGTCGTACCAAGAGGAACGGGGCGCTTAGGACCTGAGTGGAGTGATTCTGTTGACGAGAACGTGCTGTAAACAATCCCTTCTCAAAGTGCAGGTTGACTCGGCTAATGAGGTCTATTTCACAATCACCACTAAACTCAGAGAAGCTAAGGCATCAGAGATACATAACCTCTCAAGATTTACTTTTTTTTTTTTTTTTTACAAATTTGTAGTATTTCTGTAGTTTATATTTCCTATTCAAATACATATATATATATATATATATATATATAATAAATAAATATATATATATATATATATATATATATATATTAAGAATAAATGTAAGACTATTTGGCAAGCAGTCGGCTGCTGGTTGCCATAAGTATTAGCTTGTAGAGTATTGACGTTAGGTACTATAGAGCAGGAAAGAGCACACCTGCATGATTTATTATCTAACGATTCCTAAATTGCAACAACAAGCCAAGGATCCAATATATATATATATATATATATATATATATATACGCTGCATTAGGTCTGCATATTACCACATTATGAACAAAATAAAAGTCCTACGTTAAACATAACTAGGAATTTTGTTTATCTGAGGGATTTTTATCATCACACTGCAACAATGTTTCTGCATTTGATAATTTTACTGTTCTTTTATTATGTATATACACATATGCAGGGACATGATGGCATATAAGTTGTATTAAAATTTAAAATATATTTTATGATATGGCCTTACTGTCCTGTGGCCAAAGCACTGATATTATATATTTGCTGTAAAAAAGAATTAAGATTTTTATTTTTCTGATATTAAAGTTCCTTAATAAATTGATTCATTTAAAACTCACCTAAGTGTGTATGTGTGATTTGAGTTTTACCTTCAGTCATATTTTATGAGTGTCAAGCTGCAGTCAAACTGGCGTTGCGAGAAAAAATCTGAATAAAATATTTTGGAGACATTTAAGGAAAGTCATGGAAAACACAAAGTTTGGTAGTATAATTCTCCATTATGAAAAATTGTAAGCAAAAATGACAAGTTGCTGAAGTCATAATTTCATTTGGAAGCTGTTGGGAGTAAAAACGTCTCAGGTTACGTATGTAACCATGGTTCCCTGAGAACAGGGACACTGCGTTTGAACGCATATGGGGAACGTCATCACGTGAACCGGTGTCTGAAAGCAATTATCAAATCTCACCAATCCTATTGGCCAGCGACAGCCTATGAGGTCATTATAGACGCAACCCGGAAGTATAAAAGGAGTGTCTAGAGAAGCAGTCAGTACCTGATGCATAGCAGATAACGCAGTGTCTCGTTCCCTGTTCTCAGGGAACCATGGTTACATACATAACCTGAGACGTTCCCTTTCGTAAGGGAACTCTACACTGCGTTTGAACGCATTTGGGGAACGATATACCCAAGCCGCCATGCTTGAGAGGAGTGCATGCCAAAAAATGGCTAGACAAACATCACAACTAGCAGCTTCAACTGAAATGCCATAACTACTCCCCCTACGAGTCATACATAGGCTGTCAGTGACAGCATTCCCTATGGCCAACCACCCAAGCTAAAAGCCTCAAAGAGGCCTTCCACAGAAGGCCTACCAAGGCCGCTCAAAGGCTTCTGGGACCAAACTTCTTTTCCGAAGAAAAAAAAGAATTGCGCCACAGGATGTCTATTTGCGTTTTTGCATGTAAATCACTTACGCTTAACGCTTCATTCACGTCTGGTGTGAACGCACCATTAGGGAGATAAGTACTAGCAGGACAACCTTCAAACGAGGGGAGTACAGGGCTCAACCTGACAGTTAACAGTACTGTAGGCACAAATCATAGAGGCCCAGGAAAGGGCCTGCAACATGACATAAATTCTACAATGTGTAGAAATACATCACAGCAGCCTTGCGAAAAGCCAACCTAGAACAGCTCGCTTGCTGATAAGCAAGATCCCACAAACATGGAACTCGTTCAGAATGAAACCGAGTCAAACTAGCATATAAGACTGTAAAGTGCCCACATAACAGTCAACCTTAACACAATCTGACAAGCAGTGTACTCAGTAAAAACACTTTTTACTCTTTTACTCACAAACCTACACCATCATGTTCTTAAAGGAGGCCCAAATGGTGCCTGTGACTCAGAAAAACATGTGGCGTCAGCTAGTGGCAGTCTCCAAGCTCTAAGGGAGCCATAATTAGAACCAAACTATCCAGTGAGGTTAACTATTTAGCTCAACCTGAGCTTGATTCTATTCAACACATTCCAACAGGCAATGTACTCAGTCAGTGGCAGTGTCAAAATAAACCAAACATACCACCATGCAATGTACTCAGTAAAAGAACTTTTACTCTTTAAGCAAGAGGAGTACAAACCTGCACCATCATGTTCTTGAAGGAGGCCTAAACGGGGCCTGCGAATCAGAAAGACACGTGGCGTCAGCTAGTGGCAGTATCTAAGCTCTAAGGGAGCCAAACATAGAACCAAACTTATCTAGTGAGGTTAACAGTAAAACACTTAAACTCTTTAAGCAAGAGGAGTACAAACTACGCCAACATGCTCCGAAAGAGGCCCGAACGATAAGGGGTAAGGGGAGTACAAAGAATATATGCTGCCATGCTCTGAAGGAGGCCAAAAAACGGCCTACTACTTCAAATGGTCACAGGCATAAACCTGTGGCAGTGCTAGTTCTAAGTGAGCAAAACTCTTGACTAAACATCTACCAACAAAACTTGTGATACACCAAACTATTGTGCTCTGAAGGAGGCGCAAACAAAGCCTTCTACTCCAAACAACACAATCAACATCTTGTGGCAGTGTTCAAACTCTAAAGGGAGCTACATAAGAACCAAACTGAATAGTGAGGTTCACAAACAAACTCAACCTGACCTATGCATTCCAACAGGCCATATACTCAGTAAAAACACTTTTTACCCTTAATAGCAAGGGGAGTACAAACTAGTCACCATGCTCTGAAGGAGACCACCACAAAGCCTACTACTACAGAAAACAGGTGCTAACCTGTGGCAGCAATAGAGTTATTGGGCTCACATTGTGTAGGGCAAAATAGAACTAGAGCATTAACAACCCTGAGAAACAGGGGAATGCTTCACTTTTCATTCATACTACCCTGAAAATGTGAATTTCAAGGGTGGGCGCTTTTCACCAAAGACAGATTAGACATCTGTACTGAACCCTAGGGAACAGGAGCTAAAAGAAAGCTAACACTGTTTCACTCAAGCTTGAATCTTAATTCAAGGGGTTCAGGGGAAAAGACTAAACAAAGTATAGAATGAAAAGCTCTAGAAAAGTGGGGCCACAGCATAACTAGCATTTTTTATTCACATAGTGATAAGGGGCCTACCACCTGAGACAACGGCACCAGGGAGACTTAGCAATAGTCTGCTACCTGCTATCTATCCTGCACCTACACCAAAGGGGTAATAGGCCTTGGCCTGACAACTCTGATAAGAGCAGGCCAGAACTAGGAAAATACACTCTCCTGACAGGGGTAGTAATAAAAGGGGTGAAATTCTTTCAGTATATCACCTAAACCCTAGTTCTAGCCTAGGCCAGCTATAGCTGTGGGCCTATAGGGCCACACATAAGCATAGATCTGCCTGGGACTTAAACTCAACTCAAAAGAGCTCAGAGGAGCGAAACTCAACCCAAGTCAAACAATGTCAGACGGCCCGAAGGCCAACGCTTAACATAGATCTAACTGAAGTACAGAGTGCCAATCTCTAATACAAACTCTAGCTATGACCAGAGGAGAATAGCTACTCTACCATATGGTGGCTGAAAAAAGGTGGCCATATAGCCAACACAAAGATAACCAACCTAATGGGAACTTCAGGGCCCTAAATTCCCCTTCTACTTCTTTTACACACCCAGGAAAAGCTATACAGGAAAACTACGGTTAATATATTAAAATATATAAATATAACCTGCTGCTCGAAAAACAGAGACTTACCATTACAGAAGGATGAAATCTATGGTCCTTTCAAGCCTGAAAGAGCCTCTTCACTATCAAGCCAAAAGGCGAGCCACAGAAATCTTCATCATGGGCCCAGCCCTCGGCTTGATCGTAAGAAGCACCTGGGTAAAAAATCATTACTCAGGAGGTAGAAGAAGAGAGGAGAGGGTAGAAGTAACTACCCTCATGGAGAGGAAATCAATCACAGACGCTGCTGCCATCTGTAATTGATTACCTCCCTCAAATCTTTCTTCTTCCCAGAGTCCTGCCTTCTCTGGGACCTACCCCGAGGAGGAGGAGGTGCCCGAGAGGCAATACTGGACTTCTGGCCCTATCTCCGATCCTCGGATCGGGACGGGCCAGGCCCTCTTGTCTGTCTGGGCCCAGAATCGGATCTGAGTGATTAGCAGGTTTAAAAACACTGCCGCTGATCCAGATCCTCCAGCAGATCAGCCTGGTAAGCCTGTAACACTGCCATCGTGTGTGAAGCAGCACCAGTCTGACCCGCTGCCGCATATGCCCTGCCATTCAAGCGAGATGTCACCTAAAAGAGCTTCAGAGGCAGGACCAGAGCTTTAATGTCTGTGCCCGCCCCATGACGAGATAGTTAGCAAACAACTCATCAATAGAGGGGGCACTGACACATACCCATGCTGGCTCATTCCCTCAACATCAACGAAATTAGCTCGCTGATGTCGGTGAATATGAGCTGAATATGGGTTCCTCCATGCCTTCTCAATCACCACATGTAGATCAGGAAGGAATGGAAGGCTCACGGGGGCTGTCAGATTATGGTTGGAAAGGAATCGTACGTCGAGCTGTCTGCCTGCGATCCCTTTCTTAACGCACTCTCATGGCAGCTGCAGCCTGCCAGAGGCGCGCTCCATAACCTAAACAGCTCCGTATACGTGGGGCAAGGAGGCTTAGAAGTTTCAAAAGGCTCACCTTCTTCCTTATTATTAGCCATCTCCTGCTCTCTTGGGCTAAAAACCAGGAGAGCACTCGCTGCCAAATCAGATAATGACAAAGAAAGAACATTAGCATCATACAGAAGCCTTCCCTCATCAGCCACTGGGGGTTACAAGAGATTACACCTCTCTCTAACTCCTCAGCAAGCCCCATCTGTGAGCCCCATGATTTCAGTCGCCGCTCCGCCTCAGCACGGGCGGGACTGGGACCAGCACCACCGGGCACAAATTTCGGCCGCTCTTCCCTCAAGAAGAGGGCCAAACGAGAGCGGAGCGTCCTAATAGGCAGACGCTCACAATTTGCACAGACAGCGCCCTCGAGCACTGTCCAAGCATGCTCCTTTACCAGACAGAAAACGCAGATTGTGTTTTGTCATCAGGTGTCAAAAACCTGGGACATAGATCCACACACTTCCTGAAACGTTTGTTAGTACATAGTAAAATCCCTTACCAGATTTGAAGAATCGCAATCAAACAAAACAGTCCCTGAAGACGATAAGATACTGACTGCTTCTCTAGGCGCTCCTTTTATACTTCCGGGTCGCGTCTATAATGACGTCATAGTTTGTCACCGGCATTGACGATTGGTGAGATTTGATAATTGCTTTCAGACACCGGTTCACATGATGACGTTCCCCATATGCGTTCAAACGCAGTGTAGAGTTCCCTTTCGAAAGGGAACTTGGATTACATTCATTACAGCCTCAAAAGTGCCTCTGATTGTACACAAAAAAGATGCAATTTTATATAGTAAACAATTGTTTAAAAAAATACAAACCAGATCATCACATTTAAGAGAAAGTTTTCATTGTTAAAATTACAATCATCACAAAATAATGAAAATTATTATATTCTCATATCTACAGTATGTTTCACAGTCATATGGTGATATCAATCTTCTGTTGATCAGATAAAGTCATTATGTTGATGTACAGAAAAACACTAATAAGTGAAGAAAGAGTGGAAAATCTTCTCCATCAGCCTGAACAACCTGCTCAACAAGTCACTCATTCACACATACTTCAACTGTCTCTGGTTGACATACAGGTTGTTTTCAGAATAGAATACTAGCATACGTACTATATACTGCATACTGTTCTTTTTTTTAAATATGTGAAACAGTTTGTAATATTTTAATGCTAAACATTTAACCAATGCTCTTCAGTCGTTTTTGCCGGAAAAAAAAAAAAAAGGTTACATTTTGTTTTTTTAGAACCATCAGAATGGTACAAAACTTGGTAAAGCTTTTGGCACTTGCTATGTGAACACCGAGAGAAAAAAAAGGAAAAAAAAAAATCATGGACATGATTTGAAAAAGTGAATTGGTCCTGAAAAAATAGTCACACTTGTACTCCTCACGGTCAAAAATGGCCGCAATGGAATTGAATGAAAAACGAATTTCATCTAGTGGAAACGTTTGGTACTGCGGCCAAACAAAATCTTACTAAAAACTCATTTTTTGAGATATCAACCTCAAATTTGAAGCACAACTTAGATTTATGGCTTTGATTTTCTTGGAGTTTTAGAGTAAAACATGTTTTGGAAAATATAGGGTGAATTCAGGTTAATTGAGACACTTTTTCCAAATCATCTCAATGGCAAAATGTGTCCCATTCAGCCTGTATTCACCCCTATTTTTCATATAAAAATTTAAAATAGTAATTTTGTGCATTTTTCACAACAATAAACTTCAATACATTTTTTTACATTCACTTTTTTAAAAACTTTCTTCACTTCAGCAATAATCTGCCAAGTGTCGCCTTTAAAAACATAAAATGCCCTAGAAATACAAAATATTAAATAAAAAAAATCAAACTAAAATGTAGTATATTCATTTCAAGAATTTGTCATTTTTGCATGCGAGGAGCACCAAATTGTTAAAACAGTAGTTTGTTATATTTTTGTCAAGTTGAGCCAAGTTGCATGTTTAATTCAGCAATCCAGTTATCATCTTGAAAATTAATGCATTTGGAATCTTATTTTATGTAATAATATATTTAATGTGAAAATCACGTCTCATTATTTCAGTACTTCAATATTACTGTTTAGTCATACTAAAAATAGGTAGTCAAATTGAGCATTAGGCATTGTTCATATATGTACTGTGAACAATATACAAACTGCAAAATTTTAGTATGGTAGTATGCCATTCTGAACACACTTCAGATTCAAAACTGTTTGATTATCACAGGTTACTCCGTCTCCATGCCAACATGAACATGCATCATTAAGAAAAAAACATAAACAAATGCACATACAGTTAAAAGAAGACCAGGCAAAACTGGTTAGCTCAATAAAAGAATCAGTTCTTCAAGATATCTGACATAAACCATCTGAGCTAAATGGAGTTTTATATCAAAGACAAAACATATTTGGCCCCATCTCGAAGAAATCATATTTCATGTCATCTGATAGTGTCAAACAGACGTCTAGAAGCAAAATGAGCCTGTTTTTATTGTGAATGCACTCATTGTCTGGTCTCTGAAAGAATCAGCCATACCGAAACAGAGAAGTGATTGATAATGTTGAGATGGAGGCCTGTTCCAGGGAAAATAACCTTTACAAGTGATATAAAATAACCAAGTGCTTAATATAAATGAGTGAACATTAGTGTTATAAAAAATAATGCATAGGAGTTAAAGCACACACACAGGACAATATTCTGGCCACATACTGAGATTTAGAAGTGCCAAACACAAGCTAAACAAATTTTTGTGCAAACTGTTCATAAAAGCCTGTAGACTGCTGCATCAAAATGAATAGGTAAATTTCTTATTTATGTGTTAATCCTGTATATATTTCATTCTTTTCTTTGCATAAAGAATGGTTTGTAAAACCATTTTCAGTTAAATAGAATGCAACAATTTACATAACTCTGAATTTTTAGTGTAAAGCAATTCTTACGTAAATTTATAGAATGGTTGATCAGATCAATCACTAAACAAGCTGAACATCCGCTACGAATTTAAAAAATAAAATAAAAAGGTAATTGCGACTTTTTAATCTTACAATTCTGACTTTTGTTTTCTCAGAGTTGCGAGATTTAAAACTTGCAATTGCGTGTTATAAAGTCAGATTTTCTAAATATTGTTGCAATTCTGACTTTTTTCCTCGCAATTGCGAGTTTTTATCACGCAGTTCTGACTTTATATCTCACAATTCTGACTTTTTCTCAGACCTGCGAGATTATAACTCACAATTATGAGTTATAAAGTTTTAAAACTTTTTTTTTTCTCCCCTTACAATTGGACATTATATCACACAATTCTGACTTAATAACTCGCAATTCTGACATGACTTAAAAAATAAAAAAGGTAATTGGGACTTTTTATCTCGCAGTTGCGAGTTTATATCTCACAATTCAGACTTTTTTTTCTCAGAATTTCGAGTTATTAAGTCATGTCAGAATTGCGAGTTATTAAGTCAGAATTGTGTGATATAATGTCCAATTGTAAGTTTTTTCTCAGAATTTATAACTTTATAACTCATAATTGTGAGTTATAATCTCGCAGTTCTGAGAAAAAGTCAGAATTGTGAGATATAAAGTCAGAACTGCGTGATAAAAACTCGCAATTGAGAGGAAAAAAGTCCCAATTACCTTTTTTATTTTTTATTTCATGGCGGAAACAAGCTTCCATAGAATGCAACAATTTACGCAATCCCAAATTTCTGTATAACTTCTGTAAATATGAGAACGGCCTTATTTAAGAAACACAAGCAGAACAATTTTTGTGTAAATCGTTCATAAAACCATTACACAAATTGTTTACAGAGGAATAGTTTTATGAACCATCATGAAACAGAAGCTGTTTAGTTTTTGAAACCATATTTACATAATTTTCTGCAATGATTTGAGCAATAACAGAATTTCTCAGTAAATAGTTCGTAAAACCATTCTTACTTAAATTACTGTATTCAATTTAATGCAATAATTTAAAGGAAAATGGTTTTACGAACTACGATGAATGACAAGCTGAATGAATTTCTTAGTAAATTGTTCATAAAACTACATTGTATAAATGATTGAGTTCAGATTTTTTTGCACATGGTTCATCTTGTGTTGCACCTCTGAAGAGGAGTGACATCTGTATTCAGCTGCAGTGTGTACGTGGCCAATGTATAGATCTGACAGATCCAAACTCACAACGCTGGATTAAATGCAATATAAAACACATTTCTAAATGTCTCCACTCCAAACATTTTGAATGAGTCCAATTCTTGTTTGAACATCAAAAGTGAAGGTCTCGTTAAGGTGTAAATAAAGGGTCGTTTCACGGATCAGTTCTGTTTGATCTGTTTGATGTATTGCTGGTTTTCAATCTTATGCCAGATGCCATGGCTAAAGTCAGAGGTCATTTCAGTCATTTTGAGCTATATGCACTGTAATGTAAAGGTAATAAATGTTCGAACATCAGTCCAGAGGTTGCGGGTCGGCTACAGGCATGGTGTGCAGAACCTCGTCCAAGAGCTGAAGGGCCCGGTGTAAATGAATTTCGATCCAACACGGGGTCTCCTTGATGCTCTGGCGAGGGTAATCGGGACCCCAGCCCTTCACGAAACTCATGCGCAGAATGCAGAGACGTCGCAGGTCGTCCACGCCGATGCCTGCCGCAGCAGACAGACCTGAGGATAGGCGGACGGGATCATTATTAAACCCAGGAAACACTGTCAGAGTATTTTAGTACACCGTTTTGTCTGTATCGATGGGGGGATGCAGATGTTCAAAAACCGTCAACAGAACCAAAAGTAATCATTAAATCATTTAAAAAAATACATTTTTTTTTAAACTAGAACTGTTAGGCTAATGGAATGTCATGAAAATTATTTTTCCAGTATTTTTTAATGCAGAAAAAGTTCTGAATATGTTCTCTAATAATAAGATTTAATGGATTATTCCACAAATTACAATCTTTCAGTTACCAGCTCCGATCGCCACACGCAGCTCTGTGATTGGGCTTCAATAATAATGGCAGAAACTGATGTAATATGGATCTATAAATGAAAGACTCACTGATAGCAGGGGCGATGCCCCCCACAGAACCCGGGCCCGGGATGTTTCCAGCGACCGCAGCTGCCTGCGCAGCCGCCGCAGCCTGAGCCGTAGCTGCCTGCTGCTGCATCTGCCGATGACACTGACGCAAATCAAACACCTGCAGACACAAGAACAGGTTTAAACATTAAACCAGAGCAACTTCACAGCTGTCATATTCATTCAGTAGTGGGTGAAGGTGTTGAATTACACAACAGAAGCAGCAGAGACATATGTAGAATAGTTCTTGAATCGGGTGTTCCTGCTGCCGTATGTTAGTTAAAGCCACATGACATCAAATAGGATGCAAACTTGTTACACTGCACTGAAACAGCACAAATACTACAAAAAAACATGACTTAGCTTTTAAAATGGTACATGGGCGGCATAAAAGATTTACACACATTCATAGTGAAATATTCAGTTAAACGCTGCTGTTGACTAATTTTATCAGTTGCATTGTTTTTCTTGGGCCAGATAAACAGATGACTGTAAACATAAATAATACAATTTAATGTTTAATAATTATTTAATATTACTTCGTATTATAAATATTCTGATAATAAACCAATAATATGACTTCATATTATTTAATTCTCTTAATATTCTGATAGCAAACATAAATAATGATTTCATATTATTTAATATTATAAATATTCTGATAGTAAAAATAAATAATCATTTAATTTTATTATTTAATATTATGAATATTCTGATAATAATGATTTCATATTATTATTTAATAATATAAATATTTTGATAGTAAACATAAATATGATTTTATATTACTTGTTATTCAATATTAGTAACAGTACACAAATAATATGACTTAATATTATTATGAAATATTAGTAATATTCTGGTAGTGAACAAATAATGATTTCATTTTATTATTTAATATTACTATTATTCTGATTGTAAACATAAATATGCTTTAATGTTACTAACAGTACACAATATTACATAATATTAAATCATATTATTTATTAATATTCTGATAGTAAACAAATAATGATTTACTATTATTCATATATTCTGATAGTGAACATAAATAATGATTTAATTGTATTATTTAATATGATATTCTGATAGTAAAAATAAATAATGATTTAATTGTATTAATTATTATTAATAATTTATATATATTAATATTAACAACTTATTATATTATTTATTAATTATTATTACATATTATGAATTATATATTTAATTATTAGTAGTAAACAAATATGATTAAACATTATTATTAATGTACTAATATTATGATTGTTAACATAAATATGATCTAATATTATTTGTTATTTTATATTACTAACAGTAAATAAATAATATGATTTCATAACATATTTCAAATCAGCAACAAAATCTGACCCATAAATGTTTTCTTATGCTGAAATAGCATTTAAAGGGCTTATTTTTCAGGCTAGGCCAGCCAATGCTCATATGCAGTCATGAGCGCGCGTCTCAGAACCATGACTGTTTATATTACAACATTTACCAATCACCTTTTTTATTCAGAAGGTGGGACTATTTTGCATATTGTACGTTGCACTTTCTCCCATTCATAAATATTATGAGTGCACCGTCTTTGTGTATCTAAAGTCTTTGCTAACTACTAGTGTGGCTAACTCTAAAAATAAGTGTACTGTAGCTTGACTGGAGTTTGTTAACTTTAAATCAAGAGTAGCGTATTTGCACTGTCATACTCGTATACCATAGTATTTCCGTGCTACTTTTAAAGAACACCTGTATATTAGCATGCTGTCAAGAAGGTAATTTTGTTTATTCATGAAGACTTCATACTGTAAATAACAGGTGGAGTGGGTGACGGCGTTTGTGTTACCTTGATGTAGGCGCTGGGGTAAATTTTGTGGACAGCGTCACCCGGAGCTCGTCCAGCCTCACGGTCCAGATAATAACTCTGGACAAACACAGCGTGGTCACTGAGGCAGCGCACCCACACGTCGCCCTCTCCTTTACACTCCAGCTGAACACCTTTACCAATATGAAGCCTGGAGGAGACAAGAACAGAGAGAGATTTACTTGTTTGCAGTTAAGAGGGGAGAATTATGGGTAGATCTGAAGGAGAGTAACAAATAAATGAGCTGCAGGACTGGTTCATGTTCTACCGTCCTAACTAGGACTTTCAAAGTACAAGTTTTTGAAAACGATACGCTTATCATCTCCGTGTAAACTACATAAATGCAAATTTGTGAAAACGGTGACATCATGCGCATGTTCTGTCTATAGGCGCGTAGCGTTTCTTTACAAAGTGACATCGCCATCTACTGGCCTGCCAGCAGAATACAGCGTTTTTAGTCATTTTCACTGTTCCGTGTGAACGGGGATCGTTTTGACGATCTGGAACATGTGAACTCTGGAACAATCTTCCTAGCATTGTTCGGGAAGCAGACACACTCTGTCAGTTTAAATCTAAACTAAAAACACATCTCTTTAACCTGGCATACACATAACACATTATCAATTTATTTTTTCAAATCCGTTAAAGGATTATTAGGCTGCATAAATTAGGTCAGCCGGAACCGGGAACACTTCCAATAACACCAGATGTACTCGTTACATCAGAAGAAGAATGGCATCTACGCTAATATTAGTCTTTCTGTTTATCCCGAGGTTTACCGTAGTCAGCCGGATCCGGGCCGCATCCAGGAGAGATCGAGGACCTGCACCTTGACACGACCACAACGCAGCCCTGAAGTATCAGCAGAGATTGAGTCAACTAGATCATCCACTATGAAGGCCTCATCAACATGACAACCAGTGGCGCATCTCCTCAAACAACCGTCCATACCGGCGTGATGAATACGATCCTCAGCTGGATGGAACTGAATTAAATACTTTGAATGTTGCGATCCTATCTGACTTATGATAGCAACCTGAGTCGTAACAAAGCACTTTTTGCCAGAGAAGAACTGGCCCCCCGACTAAGCCTGGTTTCTCCCAAGGTTTTTTCTCCATTTTAACACCTGTTTGCCACCTAATGTCACCTGTTGGAGTCTGGGTTCCTTGCCGCTGTCGCCATTGGCTTGCTTAGTCGGGGACACTTGACAATTGACATTTGATATTCAACAGTGCTTTGATCTGCCTGCATTGACACTATTCCTTACGAGCTGCTGTGCAGCCAAAATAATGTACCAGTTATCACTGTAAAGCTGCTTTGACACAATCTACATTGTAAAAAGCGCTATATAAATAAAGGTGACTTGACTTGACTTTGACAATGTTGTCGTCTGTACTCGAAAAACACAAAGAAAAAATGTGTAAACATACCCAAATTCTTTACTTGAATCAAATTTATTTTGTTAGTCAGTCAGTTAAAACCCCTGCACTAGTGATCCAATTAACTGATGGATGTTGTTACGGCCCAAGCCTCTTTGTATTAATTTGGTCCATTCTCTTCTCCCGAGGGTAAGCTCCGCCCCTGTACACCTGCGGCCTATTCATCCACGACGCTCCGGGTTGAATATAAGACGGGAGAGTGTAGACATGGGGGGTGCTGTTGAGTGTGTCGATCTTGTGCTGTTTCCATCAGAATTTCAGTCGCCAGGCCGCCACTGCCACTGTCTTAAGCTCCATGTGAGCGTGGCGCACACTTGAGGGGAAGCTCGTTCTGTCTATGCTGACGCTGACGACCGGCTGTATTCAAACGAGCTCTGTGTGCGTCCTGATGGCCCGCCGTCGCCGTTAAGCTGTGTATTTTGTTTTGTTGTATTTCTCTTTGTCTTGTTGTTTGTTTTATTTTGATTAATGGTATTTGTGTCAGTGAGCTGAACATCTAAATAGTTGCCTGTGACACGCACTTTGAAAGTGGGGTTCGTAACAATGTCAATCAATACCTGGCTCTCTCGATGGCCTCGGTGCGATGTACGTTACTCAGCTGGCCGAGACAGAAGCGATCTCCACCTGAAGGGTCCACATAGCCGTCCACCGTTACGACGGGACAGTTGGAGGGCACCTTAAACGTCTCGCCCACCTGAATGTCCATCTCAAAGTATGCAATCGAGCACCAGTAATCTGGAGCTGAGAGAAAGATAGAGAAACAGCACAGTTACAAATCAATGAGTATAATATGAGTTCTGAAATATGTAGATATCATATTTAATTAAAATACTATAAATGTTAAACCATGGCTGCATAATATTTTGATTACTTCACTGATGATGGGAAAGTAAACACATTGCTGTATGTAAGAAGACATTATGGTATTGATGTACTGGGAAAAAGAACACCTCCTCCTCTCTACTGCAAGGGGTTGTGGGTAATATTAGCCCAAAAAGCTTCTAAGGATAAACACTTTTTATCCATACATACTACAATTATAAATTTCACAAGGAATAAAGTATAATCCAGGCATTAGTTTTTGATTTTTAAAATATTACTATTTAAGTTTTTCTTTATTTATTTAAGTTTTATTTATAGTTCAGTTGCAATTAATTTATCTATAATTAGTATTTATTTTCAGTAATTTTACTGTTAAACTAAAATGAGAAATGTTGCCTTGGAATAAGTTTTTCATCTAATATTCCTATTTTATTTTATTTTATTTAATCTTTATTTTAATTAACATAAATGTTTTCAATAGTTTTAGTTTAAGTTAACAATAACAACCCTGTCTGGGACAGACTAATCCTTATCTCACATACAATACAGTTTCTATAGTTTGTGAATCGGAAAGCAGCCTGTTTTATTCCTCACCTGGATGTGTGGATATGGGCGGCTGGAACGCCAGCTCATTGTGGACAGACCCTAATAAAGACAGAAAAAGAGAAACATTTAGGGTGCTTCACACTGGCAGTTTAGTTCAAAACAGAGCACGGTTTGCATGAAAAATTAGTCATGTGAAAGCTGTCATGCAGACCCGGGAGCACACCGAGGGAACCCGAGACTACCTGAAGTTCGGTTGCACTGGAACTGTGGCACAATTCATGTGAATGTGAAAGCAACTGGGGCTGTGTCTGAAATCACCCCCATACCCTTAAATAGGGCACTATTTCAGGGGACAGCCATTTGTAGTGGTGTCCGAAACCATAGTGGACGTTATTGGGTGCACTCATTCAATCCCATAATGCACTGTAATAACGAGCGTACAACTGATGTACACTCAACGACTAGAGAATACCCATAATGCACTGTGAGTGTCGTGCCGAGTAAATCCCTGCGTCTCGGCAGAAGATGGCGCCTGCAGCTGAATCATCCATCCATCCATTTTCCAAACCGCTGGTCCAATGTGGGTTCAGTGTAATATCATACAGGTATAAATTCCTTTTTAATTGATTATTAAATTGTTTAATTAAGCTTTATATATACTAGTTTCCATGACAGAGTTCAAGACAAATATTTTCATTATTAAATCAATTATTAAACAGCAAGCACAAACTATACAAAAGCGGCAGCCCTCAACTCTCAGCGTCCACTCACTCACTCGTTTTCATTCATTCCTTCAAGTGGACTATATTAGTGGACTTATGTAGGGAATAGTGAATGAGGCGATTTCGAACACAGGTGCACACTTGCTCAGTAAGTAAAGTTTAACCACAAATGCTCATCTTGCACTGCTCTGTTATGCGCCACGCATTACGTAATCACGTTGGAAAGGTCATGCGTAGGCAAAAGTACCGCAGTAGGGCGAAATACTCCATCTCATTTTCTCCTCCAACTTCAGAATAGTCAGATATCGTTTTTTACCTTTTTTTGTAAAGGCCGTTTGATTTAGTCTTTGCATGTTCACTTTGTAGACACTGGATCGGTACTTCCGCCAACATCATGAGTGACCTTTCCAACATGATTATGTAATGCGTGGCGCATCACAGAGCAGTGCAAGACAAGCATTTGTGGTTAAAAAGTATATACATTTTATTTTTTTTAGAAAATGACCAATCGGTTCGCTAGATGAGACCCTTATTCCTCGTCTGGGATCGTGTAGAGCTCTTTGAAGCTGCACTGAAACTGACATTTGGACCTTCAACCCGTTGAACCCCAGTGAAGTCCACTATATGGAGAAAAATCCTGAATGTTTTCCTCAAAAAACGATAATTTCTTTTCAACTGAAGAAAGAAAGACATACATCTTGGATGACATGGGGGTGAGTAAATTATCAGGACATTTGAATTCTGACGTGAACTAATCCTTTAATGAGAGCAAAACAGAGAGTGATGGTAGTTAGTTGTGGTTCTAGTCACTCACAGTACTGGCCCGTGTGAGGCAGGGGAGGGTGGTGCTGCAGGTGGCCGTTCTGATGGGGGATGCTGGGGGGGAAACTACTTCCTCTGGGCCATGAGCTGGGGGCATCTAATGGAGGAAAACACACAGATACCAGTCAGTCTTAAAACAATATCTTTACACATTGCATATATCTATGCTTTGTTACTGTTATCACTTTTTGTGTGTGTTTAAAACCAATAAACAAACCCGGGAGAAAAATAAAAAAACAATATCATCTACACCATATCATCTTCTTCCCACATTACATGCAAAATTAATGCATGCAAGGTTTTTTTTTGCACATATAAACAGAAATTTTGAGGAAAGTCTGACTTTAGGCTATCCATCCAATGTGTTTTCTCTGAGGAGTCAAGAGAAGCAGAGCCTCCTCAACAAATCTGGTCAAGAAAATAAATCAAAAGTACTACAATACAACAAATATGATGAAATATAAGATCAAAGTGAGCATATAAATCACTGATGTTCTAAAGCACAACTGTTTTCAGCATTGATAATAATCAGAAATGTTTCTTGAGCAGCAAATCAGCATATTAGAATGATTTCTGAAGGATCATGTGACTGAAGACTGGAGTAATGATGCTGAAAATTCAGCTTTGATCACAGGAATAAATTACATTTTACAACATATTCAGATAGAAAACAGTTGATAATAATCAATAAATTATTATTTTAATTTGTAATAATATATCATATTATTACTGTTTTTTCTGTATTTTTGATAAGAGACTTCTTTCAAAAAAAAAAAAAAAATTGTAATGTTTCCAAACTTATATGCGTGTTATGTGTGTGTGTGTGTGTATATATATATATATATATATATATACACACACACACACACACATATATATACAATATATATTATATTCTCAATCCCCATTGTGGTGCGCCTAGTTGTACAAAAGGATGAAATAATGACTTACTGGTTGGAACAGCAGCCATACTGGTGAATGCAGAAGTGGAGGCGGAGCTTGCGGAGTCAGCTGGAGGCAGGAGGGCGGGGCTGTTGAAAGTGTCGGGCGGAGCAGAGGAAGTGGCAGTATGTTGGATGGTTTGAATACTATGACCTCCATCAGCAGATGAATGTGACGGCTGACCCTCAAACTCATCCTTCACCATGAGCTCTCCACTCGGACCTACACATAAATGTGAAAAATGACTTATTCACTAATCCGCAATGGATCATATACAGTTATTTGATCATTATCCCAAAATAAATACGGTTAGGAAACAAACTGTACATTATCCTGCTTATTTCTCAGCTACTTAGCAAATGAAATAATAAATAGACATGAAATAATTATTTGAGTTCAAAATATTTAACTATGCCAGAAGAAATAGAGTGTGAAGTGATATATATGAGAGAGACCCCAGAAGTTAACATTGTGTTATATTTTAGACACAATATTTTCTGTATCTGCTAAATTTTGCCAACAATATTACCTGTAAAGCCAGAACAGAACTGTTGTGAGTCTCCAAGCAACACAGCTGTTTCGTTTCTGAATGAATCCACGTTTTGAGCGGATCAATCGGGTGAACCAATGATTCAATGGCCCATTCATAAAGAATGCTTTTATTTTTTAATATTTGGCATGTTTGTGTGCTGCTGTGCATCCCTGTGTGTGTAATAAGCAGGGTGTAGCGCGTTGTGTACCCACCTATAGGCCATATTACTAACGCGCCCTTTAAATAACAAAAAAATATCGTTTTCAGTTGCCTCAAAATAGCAACACGCCAACAATGCGCGTGAACACACCTCGTTTTCAGACCAGCATGCCCATGAGCGCACAGATGGGCATGAGTCCATTTGCTATTTAAACAACGTGGTGCTGGACGTGAAAATGATAACTGCGTCGGGCTGAAACTAGCGTTGCATTACCCCGGGTGTATGACAGGGTCTTATGACTCATTTAGACATTTACCGCCACCTACTGGCAGTTTTAGTTTCTTATTGAGAGTATCAGTTCATAAAAAAAAAATGTTGCCCAAAAATAAAAATTCTGTTTATTTAGCCTACATTTACTCACCCCAGTGTCATTTCAAACCTGTATGACTTTCTTTTTTTTGCGTAACATAAAAAGATATTTTGAAGAATGTTGGTACCAATTCAGATGCAGCTTCTGAGAGAGAGAGAGAAAAAAAAATCACAGCCTAAAAGATTATGTATAATAAATTCTATGTTGAATCAAATAAAATATTTCTTTCTAAAGCTACTTTTTGTAATGTCTATTTGTTGCTTTTCTCATTTAACACAATAATGACTTTAAATTATCTTTTGGGGGTAATTTCTCAGCCAAATTGAATGTGCGAAATTGAAATTAATCGCTTCAAAACCTTAATTTTATTATATTATTATCAATATTGAAACAGTGTTTGCTGGGTTTTTTTTGCTGTTGTTGTTGCAGTTTTAGACAATATTTTTGTGGAAACCATTTCTTTTAAGGATTCTTTGATGAATAGAAAGTTCAAAAGAACAGCATTTAATTGAAACAATATTTTTTGTAACATTATAAATGTCTCTCATTTCTGCTTTCTGAATAAAAGTATTGATTTCTCTCTCTCTCTCTCTCAAAAAAAAAAAAAAAAACCTTAAACTTTTGAATGGTAGTGCATGTGACAAATTGGTTGTTTGGGTTAGTTACACAATTAAAGTCCATAAAAGTGCACCTTTACCTGGGCCGCCCAGAGTCAGGACAGAGAGATCTGAAAATGGAAAGACAGAAAGAGACCATATATATATAAGAATTATTCAAAATAATAAGAATATGACATGAACATAAGCATTTGCAATAAATTTTTACCATGACAAAGTTTCAAATCACAGCAAGACAATAGAAAACAATTCACCGATGCTCGGAGACACGACCCTCTCATAGTGATATGGGTTCACACACACACTGTCGCATTTCAGGTCAAAGGCAAACTGGCAGTATTTCACGTGTTTCAGCTCGTTCTTGTGCAGGTCTGGCCATCGCCACAGCCGTGCGTATATGACATGAGGAAATCCTTTACGACCGGCCACCTGAGACACAAATAATCACAGTCACAGAAGATAAGATAAAGGACAGAGTTTCATACAAGTAACTTCCTTTTTTAACAACCAAGATAAACTTAAGTTAAGACAGCAAAATAATCCAATTTTTCTAGAGAAACAGACCTGCAGTCTACCGTCTAGGGTGCGCTGTATAGTCACACATTTACTGGGATGAGCTCCGTTCGTAGTGATGGCAGTGATCAGTGAGTCTAACTCATCTTTCTTCTCTTTCAGCTTCTTCACCAAACTTTCTATGGCTCGTTTGGCGAAAGACTCACTCTCTCCTCCCTGTCGATGGCACATGAGACTGTGGACGATGCTCAGACAGGCATCATTACTGGTGGGTGTGCTGGAGATGGACATGTTGCTGGAATACACTCAACCACATGCAAGAACGAACAAATCAACGTCCTTCAAACCTCTCGAGCTTCTGACTTCACACCTTGACGTTGTGACGTGATCCACACCTGCCTGAAAAAAACACAGAGAGACTGTAAGCACAACTTAGCCACCATGAAACAAAAACTGACAATTTGTATTTTGATTATAAATGATTTATCCATGCACATCAGCATTTTTTCTAACTCATGTATTTTCATTTAATGAAAATAACTTCCCCTCCCTCTTGCTGTGACAATCTGTCACTCACATGAGATCGCAGCAATAGTAAACGTCAATAATCCAATCAATTTCCATTAGACAAAATCAAGTCCCGCCCTCTTTTTTTTTTTTTTTTTTTTTTTTTTTTTTCTTCTCGTTAGAGAAGCCGTTTCACTTGGATATACGTCACACAATAGGGAAGAAAATAAGATTGCAACCTCTGTTTCATGCCGACTTTAATATCAATTATTTTTGCACTGTGCTATATAAAACAAACATTATTTGTCATACATATAAAGCACATTACACTTAATTTAATTATATATATATATATACACACGCACAATATACAAAAATGACAGAAAGATAGATATATGTTCAAGAAGAGTGAAACGTGAATTAATTTAATTAACATACCACATAATTAGGACTGACTCTATGAATTAATTCACACAAAATTCTGTTCATATTTTCACGGAATTAACGATTAATCAGTTGAATTAACATTTTTTTTTTCCTGGCAAACACAGTAATGAACACATACTCATCTATTAATAAATTATAAACTCATCAAAAGCACATCATTACGCTTAATTACTATAACAGTCAAATATGTGAACGTGAATCATAATAAATCACAGTTCACTCTGACAATACAACTGATCTCACTATGAAGCTAACGAGCTAACTAGCTAACAGATACTCCTTAAATATGCGGGGAATGGGCAAATAAAGTGTCCACGCGAGTGCTATGGTAAAATATTAGGTAGATATTAAAAAATAAAATGAGAAAATAACAACAGAAACACTTACGATTCATGGAGCAAAGGCAGGGACATTGTCTCTACGTAAGCGCTGTGACGTCATCGCTCGAGTGACGCCGCGGTAAGCGTAAATATGACCCCGCCCACACAGATGCTCTTCTTGCTTCATGACTGAAAACTACTAGTGTAAAACTGCTGGTGAACAAGTTAAAACGACAGTCACAGGTTTAATGTGTTATATATTAGGACGATACTTAAAGCGCTTAGTTCTCAATAGTATACAGTCCTACTACTTTCTGCTGTATATGTAGTATACTGTACACAGTATGCAAATTTTCTGTATGCCCAGAACTCCTTTGTACACTGCAGGGACATAACGCAATGCATTTGACTATTTCCATTTTGATGAGTGAGTTTGAAGCAATATCTGCAGCAGTTTTCACAAGAATCTTCACTCAGTTTTTGACCCAACTAAGTAATGTGTAGCATACAACTGTTCAAAGCTGCTATTATAGCCTACTGCATGCTGTTTCAAATCATTTTAAAACAGTATGTAGTATACGGTATATACTGTACTGTGCTATAAGCACTACACTAATGTTCTGAATGTAATTTAAGACTTGGCACTCCTGGACTAGGATTTCTTTTAGTCTGTTGTCCTAAAACGTCTTTAGACCCGTACAATAGATAGGCATAATCAATCAAAGTCCATCTTTCTGTATAAAATATAGTCATTTCTGCAGCAGTATGAAACTGAAAATCTGTTTGTGTGACTCAACTGAGTCAGACATGACATGGATCAAGATACAGTGTGAATTTAGAGCAGAACAACCTGCTTTAAAGACTAGGGAGGGTTTGAAACTTCATTAAAAAGAGTAATTGTTTATGCAATTTTCTATGGTGCAGCTAATTATATTATAATAGTATTAATAGTAATATATATATATATATATATATATATATATATATATATATATACATACACATATATATACATATACATATATATATATACATATACATATATATATATACATACATATACATATATATATATACATACATATACATATATACATATACATATATACATATACATATATATATACATATATATATATATATATATATACATATATATATATATACATATATATATATATACATATATATACATATATATATATATACATACACACACACATAAAACATTTTTTAATCAGAATAAGAATAATTTACAGTATAAGAGAATCTAAGTTTGGATCTCATACTTGGAGAGGGGGGGGAAATTATTCAAAGGCCCAAATGGAGTAAAAATATGCAATTTAGTGCAAATGATGTTATTTATAAGGCCAAAAAGTAAGATGAGATTCTGATAGTTTTTAATGCAAATCAATGAGGTCTTTATATCAGTATAGCACATACAGTGCTCAGTGTAAGTGAGTACACCCCCTTTGAAAAGTAACACTTTAAACAATATCTCAATGAACAAAATGTTGACAAGACTAAGTTTTATATAACATCTGTTTAACTTATATTATTAACCTTACTTTCATGTTATATCTTAGAGAACAAAACTTTCAGTTTTACTCAAATTATGGTGATGCAGAAATGAGTACACCCCACTGAAAGTCTCTGGAGCAAAGCAAAATTTTAGACTACAAATGTCTAATTTAACAAGAATTCAACCACAGGTGAGTCTAATTATTCATTACACAGGTGTCCAGCAGACAGCTGACTATAAAAGGGTGTTAAAACCCCTTCCCATTTCATGCTGTCAGCAATGGCACCACATGGAAGAGAAATGTCACAAGACCTGAGAAAGAAAATAATTTCTTTACACCAGAAAGGTGAAGGCTACAAGAAGATAAGCAAAGCTTTACTTATCAGTCAGAATACTGTAGCAGAAGTGGTACAAAAATGTAAAAAAGATGGAACTGCAACCATCTCACAGAGACGTCCAGGTCATTTACGGAAGTTCACACCTCGACAGGAGCGTCTTCTAATGAGAAGGGTTGAAGAAAATCAGCATGCAAGTTCACTGCAGTTATCTAAAGAAGTAGAAAGCCAAACTGGGATGACTATTTCCTGTGACACAATACAGCGTACACTGATGAGGAATGGCATAAAAAAAAAAAGCCTCTCCTAAAGCCCAGGCACAAAAAAGCCCATCTAGAGTTTGCCAGGGCCCATGCTGACAAAGATGAAGACTGCTGGGACTCTATACTCTGGAGTGACGAGACCAAGATAAATGTTTTTGGAACTGATGGCTTCAAAACTGTATGGGATGCAAAGGTGAGGAATTCAAAGAAAAATGCATGGTGCCTACAGTGAAACATGGCGGTGGCAGTGTCCTTATGTGGGGCTGCATGACTGCTGCTGGTGTAGGGGAGCTGCATTTCATTGATGGCATCATGAATTCACAGATGTACTGCTCTATACTGAAAGAGAAGATGCTTCCCCAATCGAACACCTGGGGAATTCTGAAGTTGAGCATCACTCTCCATCCAGCATCTAGTCTCTAAAAGAGGTCCTTCTTGAAGAATGGAAAAAGATAGATGTTGCAAAATGTCACCAACTTGTTCATTCCATGCCTAGAAGACTTGGTGCTGTCATTAAAAATCACGGAGGCCATACAAAGTACTAGATGTAGTAGTTTTTGTTGTGGGGTGTACTCATTTTTGCATCACCCTAATTTGAGTAAAACTGAAAAATGTGTAATCTAAGTTATATTATTAACCTTACTTTCATGTTTTAAGTTAAACAGACGTTATATTAAACTTAGTCTTGTCAACATTTTGGAAATTGTTCTTGTGTTCATTGAGAGATTGTTTAAAATGTTACTTTTCAAAGGCGGTGTACTCATTTATGCTGAGCACTGTACATAAAATGTATAAAAAAAATCTGTTGTCACTCTATATCTTCCAATAATATCTTCGTAAGATGATATTTAAGTGCTTAGTTTTATGATCAAAGCTCTGTAGTTTTATTGTGGGTGAAAAACATAATGCAATGAATAAAATGATTGAGAGATGAACAAATAAACTTTCCTCAAAAGCCTGATGATCATATTTGATACTTTTAACACGATTTTTCTAAATAATGATGTATGGATAATCAAGTAAACCCAAGTTGCTTTAGTACAGCAAGTGTTCATCTTGAAATATTACTAACAAAAGTTATGTTTACTTTATAAAAAAAATCAGTAAAGATTTCACAGCAAAAAGACGTGAAGCATGAGCTGAAGGGGAATATTTTTACAATGACACTAAAAGGATTTCACTTGCTAAAAAAATAGAAACTATCAATCAGACGACATGTAGTAAATTGTGTACAACAGGTTTTTCAGCTAGGTTTCCATGTTTAGAGGCCTTAGACACGATATAGTAGGCTTTATAGAGTTAATATCATCATCATACCATACAGAACTGAAACTGTTCATGCATGTCAGGTCGAACACGACGCATCAAGTAAAGACTTACCAACTTCAGTCCACTGGTCCTCTGTTTTTGAAAATAAAATGATTAAACATGTTCAAATCTCACCTGCTCATGGATGTCCAAAAGAGTCTACAAGCATTTCACCACACATGTACTCATGCATTCAGGAATTCACGTCTGACTAAATAACAGTGGTTAAAATGACAGCCTTTATTAAAACATTTCCTTGCATTAAAATATAATCATCAAAAATTGTATCCATACACAAGTCTTACAGGAACTACAGCGTCAAATTCTTTTTGAGTGCAATAGGAAGCGTGAGAAAGTCTTCCGCAAGAATGACCTCTGTTCTTGACCCCTGCAGCATGAGCTCAGCTTGTCTCTTGAGCTCAGTCACGTCGTCTTCGCCGTCTCGCCGCAGCGTTTCGGGTTTGTAGCGTTGACTGAAGTGGTGCAGAACCAGCGTGCGCGCCCCGCAGGTGAGCGCCACTGCAGCAGCCATGCTGGGAGTGCTGTGCCCATGTTCCACTGCCTTCTCATGCTGCCCATCCTCCAGCGTGGCCTCGTGAACCAGCACGTCCGCCCCATGACACGCCCTTTTAAAGCCGTCCCCCAGTGCCGCGCTGCAGTCCCCAAAAACACACACCTTACGGCCCTTCAGCGACGGCTCCAGCACCTCGCTGGGGGTCAGTACACGTCCACTATCTAGTGTCACAGACTCTCCATTCTTCAGACGTCCATATAGAGGTCCCGGTTTTAAACCTACAAAAAGCAAAAGGTAATGAGAAATAATCGTACAGTTCATAGAGTTTTATATAGTTTATATAGTTAAAGAAGATAGTCATATACACCTAGGATGGCTTGAGGGTGAGTAAATCATTTTTGGGTGAACTATCCCTTTAACTACTGACATTATATTTTTACTGTATAGCCACTATATAGCAAATAATAATAAAAAAAAAAAAAGTAAACTATATTATTGCACAGCAATATATTAAAAGTTGGACATCCTATTACCTGCATACATAAAGCAGCACACTCACGTAAAGCAATATATACTATATAGCAAATCTCAGATGCATTATTGGTTGTATCATTTCAAAATGTTAACATCTCTTTATATAAAGTAGGATAAATATTATATCCAACTTAATTTGCATACATACAGTATACTCATGTAAAGTTTTCTATTCTATAGCAAATCTGAACTGCTTGATTTTTTATTTTGTTGCATTTTCATCGCCCGCTCTATATATGTAAGCATGTCCAACTTTATCCAGATACATACAGTATACTTGCATAGGGCGATATAACTGCTCGACTGCTTGTATCGTTGCAAAAAGCAGACTATAGTACATTACCACCCAACTCTAACTTGCTAAATGCGAAGGCTTCGCACAGCGAAGTTCATTTTCACTCTTTGTTTAGGGGTAAAAAGAAGTTGGAAATACCTTTGCAGCGGTATACTGAGCGCTGTTGAGCGGATTCTTAAACACCTCTGATTGGCCATTGTGTTCAAGTGCTCAACAGATATGACTGTGATTGGCTACAATGATCAACGCTTCAAAAACATGTTCACAGAGTGCTTACGCAGATACACATGGGACTGTTTGAAAGCAGGCATTTATCAGCAGATCCCTAATATATCCGTTGATAGGCGGATCCGCTGATCATTATTCATATTAAAATATACTAGATTTGTGATGTTGATAACTGTGGGTCATCACAGTCCATGAAAAGGGTCCATTCTGGTAAAAAAAGAAGGATTTTACCTAGTTCTTTCAGCAGGTCTGTGTTTAACCGTCCTGGACGTTCTCTTTCCTCCACCGAGAAGCCGAATGATGGGACTCTGTGGTACAGCTTAAACGCTTTAACTACAAACTGTTTGTCATCAATGAGGTCATAGCAGTCAGCGTCCGGGTCCAGGCGTATGGTTCTGCCGGGCCGCTCCTGTGGGTGAAGCGTATCGCTGCTGGTGGTCAGCGCAGGACTGAGACGCCCCTCAGCAGGACACTGGTCATCTGATGGCACCAGTTCATGCACAGCATATGGGAAGAGCAGCTGGGAGCTGGACAGCTCTAGCGCCACACGGACGAAGTGTCTTAACCCCCGCGGGCCGTAAATGTCCACACAGGGAGGAGGCTGATCCGGCTGGGGGTTTGAGTTCAGACTGATGGTGCACAGTAAACCAGGAAGACCGAAGAGATGATCACCATGGAGGTGAGATATGAAGACTTTGGTGATTTTGCCTGGGGAAATAAATAATTTCATACTGTACTGCAGTAATTAGAAGGCTATAATGCAATATTTGCATTATACCAGCATTAATTTAAAAATCATAAAAAAATTAAAAAAAAAAACATTTACAAATTAGTAAAAAGTATTTCATATCAGCATAAATTAAAATCTCAAACAGGAAAAAAAAAAAAAACAACAACTTTTTTATAGCCTCTTTAAGCTATACAAATGATTTTTATACAAACATAAATGGTACCATGGTACTACTATGATATATTAAACAATATTAATGTTATGCAGTTTTGCTTTACATAATGATACATTGGTGAAGTGTTTATTATGGTCATGAAAATAATAAAAAATGGGGGGAAAAAATCTTAGTGGTTCTACAGAGGCCTGTTAGCATAAAATAATTCCTTATTTGTTTCTGTTAATTTTTAAATCCGTATTGTTGACAGATTCAGGAGGTTCACACAGGATGAGGACGAACATACATGATGCAACATGTCAATATAAAGGTAAACATGAAACACCTGACGCAAGATGCAGTCAAAACTGAACTAAAAAGGCAGAAAAATACGCAGACGTGCACTAAATGAGTGAGTGACTGACTTGCTTTGAGCGGACTCCTCATTAACTGAGTCTGTGTTCCTTCTCCGCAGTCAAACAGCCAACTTTCTCCTTCAGTCCGTAACACGAGCGCAGACGCGCCGCGATTGGGAGACGGATATGCTGATCCGGTCCCGAGAAACGTAATGTCCATGGACATTCTGCTGTTTTGTGCACATTTGACGGGAAAATAAAGTTAACACTGTTAAAATAAACCTCCAACGTCCCACCACAACCAGCTGAGCCACAACTGAACATGTGCTCAATCAACATCCGGGTTATGAACTGATTTGCATACTGCCCTCTGCGTACTGCACACTATACTATGGAAGCATTTCCGCCACATCGTGCTTTTGTAAATCATAATAATGACACTAAAAGACGAAATTATGACATACTAAGTCAAATTTATGAGATGAAAAATCGAAGTTATGACATACTAAATCAAAATGTCAAAAAAAAAAAAAAAAGTCATAATTTCGTTTTTTTTTTAAATCACATAATTATGATTTAGTAATATATGATTAGTCTGACTTTGTATGTACGGTAACGCTTTACAATAAGGTTCATTAGTTAACTACATTAGTTAACATGAACTAATAATGAACTGCACTTATTAATCTTTGTTAATGTTAATTTCAACATTTACTAATACATTATTAAAATCTTGTTAACATTAGTTAATGCACTGTGAACTAACATGAACAAACAAACAATGAACAACTGTATTTTCATTAACTAACGTTAGCGAAGATTAGTAAATACAGTAACAAATGTATTGCTCATGTTAGTTAATACATTAGCTATTGTTTAACGAATGAACCTTATTGTACAGTGTTACCGTATGTCATAATTAATCATTTTTATGTCATAATTTTGCTTTTTATGTCATAATTATAAAATAAAAAGTCAAAATTAGACGGGCTTCCATATAAACTTTATATATTTGAAAATATTTATTACACTTTTGTGTAACATTGTCTTCCGGTTTGGAAGTAAGTTCAGTCTAATAATAAACCAAAAAGAAGATAATTATCCAAATAATTATTCAAGAAAAAGATGTTACAAATTGTGACTGATATTATTCATTTTTGGGGTTGGTATTTACCGTTCACAGTATGCATACTATATACTACTTCCACATGAAACACTAGAGGTCAGTATAACATCACACACTAATCTAATAATTTTGTGGGGCCACAGTTTAATCAGAGCAAGGAATCTCTTATTATTAATAATATATATATATTTCATATATTAATTTTAATCTGTAAATAGCAAATAGACCAGCAATGAATACAGCACAGATTAGACCACAAATGTTTATTCTGCACTTGTAACAGCAGACACAGGATTCTCCTAATGTTCACACACTAAGGCAACATCACATAGCAAAATAACCTCTACCCACAATCCATTAGGTGTGAGGAATACCATTATAACAGGACTGACAGAAACTAAGCATCTCTACGTGTTGGTCCTGGATACGAGAGTGTTCAGTTGTTATTTTGTTCGATATGCCATTGAATGAGCAGTTTTTAAACTCCTGTGAAAATGTAAATCATGATAATCTATAAATTTGTTGCTGCTGTGATCTTTGGCTACTGCATTTACATTGGCATATAAAATATAAGGCCTGTTCACACCAAGAACGATAACTATAAAGATAATAGTTCTAAAAATCGTAGCAGAAAATAGCCACAGTCCACAGCACAACTATAACGATAACGGCACAGAGAAATTATAACGTTGGAATCACTTTCAGAACGATTTCCCCCCCCCCATGAATGGTAAAAACATTGACAGCCAATCAGAATCCATCCTGCTTTGAAGAGCACGAGCATTTAAAGCGGCAGACGACAAAACTGCAGCGCGCGCTTAAAGGAATGGTTCACCCAAAAATGAAAATTATCCCATGATTTACTCACCTTCAAGCCATCCTATGGCTATTTTCTTTCAGACGAACACAACTGGAGATATATTTAAAAATATTAAGGGGGTCCCGCATTTTGAAGTAAAAAAATAATGCATCCATCCGTTAAAAAAAAAAAAAAAAAAATTAAATAAAAATAATAATCCATATGACTCCAGTGGGTTAATAAAGATCTTCTGAAGCGAATCGGTCCGTTTGTGTAAAACTTTATAAAGTAAAAAAGAATGAGCTTCTGGCGCGACAGCCATATGTTCAACATTACGCGTTATAGCGTACTATAGTGTACTAGTTAACGCTTTTTTGACTTACGTCAAATACCTATGGCTGTTGTGCCAGAAGCTCACTATTTTACTTTAAAAAGTTTCAAATAAAGATACCTGTCTTACACAAACGCATCGACACGCTTCAGAAGGCCTTTATTGACCCCCTGGAATCGTATGGATTCATTTTTTATGGATGGATGCATTTGTTTTGTCTTCAAAATTTGGGCAGCCATTCACAACTACTATAAAGGACTAAGGGTATTTTTTAAATATATCTCCAATTGTGTTCGTCTGAAAGAAGATAGTCATCTACACCTGGGATGGCTTGAGGGTGAGTAAATCCTGGGATCATTTTCATTTTTGGGTGAACTATCCCTTTAATAAACAGAATGATTTCGTCCGCTGGTGTGGACACTAATATAGTTTTCATTCTTGGTGTAAACGGGTCTTTAACACATGATGAGCGATGACTGTATAAAGATATATAAGCAGGCACTTATAAGGTAATACCACAGTGGTACTTTTTTCTGATTGGTTAATTGGTGCAGTCAAATATTTCAATATAATGACCATTTAATTGTATAATTTACTGCTGTTGCATGAAACCTACTGTGATAGTCTTATATGTTTAATATGGCTCAACATTCTTCTCACATAATTTGAACTCAAATCAATATTTCCATATATTCATTTATTTGGGAAGTAGCTGTGTAAAAAGTTTAAAGAGATGACCACGTTTGGGCTTATTTTGTGATAATGACATTAAAAAAAAAAATTATTATGAAGAATGTGTTTATATCCTAAGCAACCACACACAAGTGTGTAAATATTTGCTGGTAAATCTAAAACTCACAGTCACAGCTACAAATGCATACAATGCAATAGCTGTAATACTGTACAATATACTAGAAACCCCGCTAGTCCTGTACTTCGTCCTGCACTAGGAAATAAATGGATCTTTATGTGTTGCAGACACAACAAGAAACAAACACAAACACAATTAACAAATGGAGTGTGACTTCATTGTAGAAATGGTTTCATTGCACGCAGCATTTAAAAACAAGTGTGAGGAGTGGCAAGGCACATTTAACTCAACACAGGAGCAATGGCCGGAGTAAAAAAAAAAAAAAAAAAAAAAAAAAATTTTTGCTTAAATTAAATGAAGCCTAATTAGACCATTAGGTTACTTTGCATTGTGACATTATTTTCATAACAACTTAATACCTCATTTTTAATTCCCATTATTCTCAATGGAAAATTTTGGGTAAAAAGAGATTCATCATTTTGATGAAAATGTCAAAATGTAACAATCTTAATGATCCTAAAAACAGGCTTAATTTTCTTTATGCGAAATATTGTTTTGCATTTATTTATTTTGATTCTGGAGTGAAACGTGACCTGGACATGTGCAAGATTTGTAAAAATTCATCTGAAAAGAATTGCAATTTAAACAACGGGCCAAAAATATGAATAGATACCAAAAGTTGCACACACAAAAAAAAGGAGTGCCTAAAACAGAAGAATGAAAACTCCCTTCAGACTTCCTTGTTTTTGTTCTGTTTCTCTCCGTCTGGTATTTTCTCATGTGCTCGTCTAGTCTACAATGGGGCTGTGAGAAACCCCGGGCCAGTCGTACATGTCGGGCATGAATGAATCGTAGTTGGTGTTCCACACAACTGATCTGACATACGCTTCCTTATCCACAGGCTCTGGGTATCGGAATGCCATTCCATTTGAGTACACGTACTCCACCACCTGTGCACAAAAAGACACTGTCTTAGCAATGGGTTATGATACACAACAAATGACATTTGTGTCCCTCATATTTTTTCATAATACAATAACAGTAGATATATAACAGATAAAGAAGTTACCACTCGCCATATAATCATTTATACATTTTTGCTTAATCATTTGCTTAAAAAATGGTTTAAAAGGCAGAAATGTGAGGTTTATCATTTTATAAAACCTTTTGTTTTCATTAACCCCTGTATTATTTGAACAGAAAGTTTTTTTAGAGCCGTTTTTTGGGTGATAGCTACCATTATTAATACCTTATGGTATTATTTTTTTCTGTCCCCAAATTTAAGAGCTCTTGAAATGATAATGAAGACTTTTCTCATAAAATTTAATATATTATTTTGTACGTATTACATACATACTGTGTCCTAAAACACACACGCACTCACCTTGACAGCCATCTGTAGTGACACCTCTCTGATGTTGGACAGCGGTGGATACAGTCGGCCCTGACTCAGCTCTTCATCTGTGAGCTGATCCGCCAGTGTCTTAAACAACACAACCACTGTTGTTTTATCAAGCCACAATATAAAATATTAACAAAATATAGCTGCAAGCAGCAATTATCAGGGTTCAAGTGCTTTAAAAGCCTTTAAGCATACACGTAAAAAGGGATGTTTTAATTATCAAGCCTATAACCATCTTAGTACCATCGGTCATAAATGAAAAAGACCAATTACAGCCAATGCCCTCCGGTGGACAATTTCTTTGGAATTTCTCACAGGCCTCTAGGGCCGTGGGTCAAACAGGCCCAGCAAGTTTCGTTCTGATTGGCTTTCATTATCCTTGTCTGATAGCTGCTCAAAAGTCATTGGTCACCGCTGGCCGCATTTTTCGAGATACTCAAATGTCCTCAAAGGCAGTTTTGGTACCTTAGACAAAGACACCGCATGCCAGTTTTCAAGTCAATCAGACTTCGGGTTGCATTTAATTTTTTTTCCATGTTATAGCGCCACCAAATGGGCAGTCACACTGTCCTTTTTCATGTGACCACAGAATAGGCCTGCAACAAACGATTATTTTGATAATCGATTAATCTAACGATTATTAGAATTATTAATCGACTAATTGTCGATTATTACACTGGGTAATCAGTATGCTTGGTTCGATTATTCCACTTCAGCAATTACTTAAAATATTGAGCTATACTTTAATAAATAAAACAAGGAAATCACTTCAGCTTTTGAAAGTGTTTTTAATGAATTTTGAGTCAACTGAATACACCTCCTCAGAAGTCATCAATAGTCCAATTGTTACAATGACTGGTACTGTTTTTTTTTTTTAATAACATCTGGGAATTGTAATAATAACTTTTTAATAAGAGTAAAAATATGAATATGTAATAGTGCATTTTTTTTTTTTTTTTTTTTAATGCTCCTCTCTAGATTTCTTTCCTCCTGTTTAGAGTTTACGGTCATTGAATGGCTTTCCTGAGGTAAATGTAAAATTCTGTGACATTAGTTTGCAAGCTGTTTTACTGACGTCTTTCTGCGGTTGAAACTCTGATTAAGTCATTACATTAGAGATGGCTTAATTTCAGTAAGTTGTACTGTATCTTTCAACATACTTTTTGATGTTCATTCATGTTTATTTCGTGCTGTAATAACAAAAAAGAGGAAGATAATAGGTTAACGTGCCGCTTGACCTGAGGCGCTACAGGGATGTTGCGCCACATTAAAGAGCGCCAAAACCCATGGTAAAAATTGACCAAATTTAAAAGCTGAGATTTTGTTTTATATCAAAAGTAACCTGATCTGTCTTGTCTGTCGGCACATTGTCTGTGTCCTCTTTGCTCTGCTATGTATCTTTCACTGCATGAGAAAATGGACGTGGGGCGTGAGAACAGTGAGTTTTTTAATGAGAGTTGGTGGCCCTGCATGACAGCATTTTTTGTAGTTATGCTAAACGTTATGTTTGTTATGTTTTATGCTATGTTAAACTCCCACATTTTACAGGGTTCGTCATCGTTTGCACTATGCACTCCGAAGCGCCGTGTCTTCTTCTGTTGGATTGGACCCAGGAGGGCTGCATTACAGTATTGCGCTACAGCGGTCAAACCGTGTTATTGCAGGCCCTTCAAATAGGTCATATGAGATTAAAAGACTATTCAGCAACAAAAATATTTGTCTACAGTTTTTTTATTGTCAACGCTGTCGATAATGTCGAGTAATCGTTTCAGTCCTACCACAAAATGAGCTCTTACATAGATGTGCTGAGTTTGGTGAAAATATCTCATTTTGTTCATGAGTTATAGCCATTTTAGTAAAACACTTTGAATGTTTTGGCGGCCCTTAGAATCAAAATTTCAACTTTTTTTTTTTTGATAATTATTGACAATCATATTTCAGAGAATCTCGCTGCACTGGTTTGGTTCTGATCAGGCCAAAAGAGTGATTGATCCAACGATATAAGACACTTGAGCCTATGCCTAACAGGAGTTATGAGCTATTTCGTACTTTTCACCACTGTAGTGCCCCCATCAGGCCAATTGGGGCGAGCATTGGTGACGTTGTGGTGCGAGTACTACCAGCCAGACACATTCAAATTACAAATAGCCACACCTGCTCTTACATTAAAATGAAGGTGGATACTTTGGTCTTTGTGTATTTACCTTTGCGGCCTCAAGAAAGACGGTATCACTGATGTGTCGGACTCCACTGAGTATAACAGCCAGAGCTACACCTGAAATCACAACCTACTGGTCAACACATTTATTTGGATAATTGTAGATGTGTTTAGAGCTAACCACCAAATCATCCATTAATATATAAGACTATAATTAGTGTGTTAATACCTGGGAATATATAAGCATTGTTGCCCTGTCCAGGGGTCAGTATTCTGCCATCTTCTAGTGACACTGGTGCAAATGGACTGCCGCTGGCGAACAAACACCGACCCTGTAACAGAAACACTTATATTTCCATATTCATATTCATACGGGTATGACAATCCATGTACACATGAGATCTGTGTATGACTACAGGTGTAAATGTATTTAATCTGTGAACACCTTGCCTTTATGGGGACATGGATCATATGAATTTACAAAAACTATGGTGTTTGCGCATACATGGCTTCAAATGTGGCTCATCCAATCAGATTTTAGTGCTGATTTTACTGGTTTGAATCTGTAATTATGTATATTTATTTCCCCCCTTTAAATCTTGTAATGTTTTAATCCTGGAATGTTTTCCTCAAAAACCTTAATTTCTTTTCGACTGAAGAAAGACATCTTGGATGACATGGGGGTGAGTAATTGATCAGGAAATTTTAAATTTTGAAGTGAACTAATCCTTTAGGGTTCAATAAACTGTTCCATTAAAAAAAAATTAATGCAGTAATGATATTTTACCTGTGTGAGGCTGTACGCATCTTCAGCTGTGCATTCTGCTTTAGCGGTGGGGTTGCTCAGGGCGAAGATAATCGGACGCTCGTTTAAGCTGCCCATTGCTCTGATGACATCATGAGTGAAGAGCCGGCCAGCCCCGGACACACCTGTTTACATTGAGAAAGAGGTCAAAACATTTATACACACACACACACACACACACACACATATATATATATATATATATATATATACAGAATTTATGGGTTATGCATGATGCATTCAGCTTTATGCATAAAAAAACAGCAACCCACATTTACAAATGTAAACCTAGTCATTATTCAACAGTTTGATGAGAGTATTGTTGCCTGTTTCAAATGTCAAGAGGCAAGCAGATACAAGAGGACATTTACATACAGAAAGGTACAGCAACAAAAGGAGCTTGTTTAATTCTAGGTCATGAAAAACTAAATGACAACTGTTGAGGTGCAATCCTTGACTAACATTAAAAGGAAACTAAATAAAATGAAGGTTAAACTGAGGTAGAAAGATTGATGTTGGGTTGGATTGGATTTCAGTGCAAGACGTAGAGAAGCAGCTCATCTTACCGATGATCGCTGTGGGTTTAATAACATTGACTGCGTCTAAGAAGCTTTTCACATCCCCTGGATCAGAGTGAACAAAAGCCTCCTGATTACTATCCGTCTCATAAGCTCTGCCCTATAAAACAGAGAAACGCACACAGGATTACTGGAGGACTGTGGCTGTCAGTCTCAAGCATGTGAAAGAAGAAGAAGAAGTTGGTCAATGACACAGATTTTCTATTCCTGTTTAGAGTTTTTAGAGGAGCTCAGATTACTAAATGATTCAATGAACTGGATCAAATCCTGGATTTACTAATCAGCGGTTTACATTCCATTTTCATAGTAAAATCTGTTATGCAAGCATTTTAACAAACTCCTAATCACAAGTATTAATCTTTGCCTTATAACTTTGTCATGAATGATAAGAGGTAAAGTATGTTACTACTTTTCCAAGCAATCAGACTTATGTTGGTGCAAACAAATGATGAGAGTCAACTTTATGGACTCTATCATACACCCAGCGCAATGCGACGGCAGGCGCGACGCAAGTGTTTTTTTGCTAGATTCAGCCTGAGACAGTTATTTTCATGTCCTGCGCCACGTTGTTTAAATAGCAAATGCACTCGCACCCATCTGTGCGCTCATGAGCATGCTGGTCTGAAAACGAGGTGTGTTCATTGTTGCTATTTTGAGGCAAACGACTGCGCCATTGACCAACAAAAACGTGGTCTAAAGTTAATGGCGCAATATTTTTTTGTTATTTAAAGAGCGCGTTAGTAACATGTGCCTTTATGCGGGTGCACAATGTGCTACACAAAAACATGCCAAATATTAAAAATAAAAGAATTACAATGGAAAAGATTATTATTGTGTGCATAAAGAAAAATGTTTTGGTGGAATCCGGCTTTTCCCGTAGATGGTCTGCTCAAGCGCTTTAACCTCAGATCCGTTTCCCCGCTAGAGAAACGTTCAGTTTTTCCACTTGCAAATTCCGCCATGTAAATAGTGAATCCGCCATGGCAGGAGCACAACTGGCTTTTAAAGGGAATGGGAGATGACACTCCGATTGGTTTATTGCACGTTACACCCAAAACACACCCTTTACTCAAGAATAGGGACCCTTTTCGTCCATGCGCCGGGCACGCCTACCATTTTTCCCATCGTTAAGCTAGCAAAAGTGGATTTGGACACACCCTAAGTGCACTTGCGCCATGCGCTTTAGACCATGAGCTTAGATCGTTAAAATAGGGCCCACTATTTCTGAGCTATTTTTGCAAAGACTTTAATTTAGTGTGATATTTTTTCATGACGTTCAGATATTTTTAAGTGTGACTTGACTGTAAATACTCTTTATGTAACCATGTTCATTTACCTTTACTAACAGACCATATTTGTCGAACATCCAGATCTTTTTTCTGGCATCCGCCTGAGACACCCCCGACTCCATCATCGCCATCACGATCAGGTTAGCAATTCCCAGAGCTGCCTAAAAGTGAAGATTGTTTAAAGCTTAAAAAAAAACAAAAAAAAACACAGGCGGTTCTTAAGTTTAATCTCAAATCAAACCACACAGATTAAAAGACAGAGTTTGCGTCATTGTGGCTTTAAACTGTGTCATGTGTGCTCACCTCCCCAGCCCCCAGAAACAGAACTTTGTGTTCAGTTATTGGCTTCCCTACAACACGCTGAGCTGCCAGTAAACCCGCCAGAGCTACTGATGCAGTGCCTGCCACACACAAACATGATCATTATTAGGCCTGGGCGATAAAACGGTATCAATATTTATCGACGGTACGTCTTATTCGATAACGATAGAAAAATTTTTTGATATAACTCTCGATATAGTTTCAGTTAAATGCATTAAAATGTAAACAGACATGAAGTTCGGTTGCATGAACAACTCTCAAGCTCGCTCCGTCCCTGGATCACAAACAGACGCGCTACGAGTGACACGCAAACAAGTTGCTCTGGAGTTCAGTTGCACAATCGCCGCGTGAGATCAGAACACACAAACACATGAAAATGAGTGCTGTACCTGCCGGTGAAGAGGAGATTGTGAATAAAAAAGGACATATCGGCTCGTCAGCATAGCAGTTTCCTTACGTCTTAAAGTTTTTTAGAGAGCAGTTGTCATGTCGGTATTAACAGCGGTATCAACCACTCAGTATCTTTATTTTTGTGTTACAAATATTCAAATTATCACAGAAGTACTGAGATAAAAGTTTATAGTTCAGATATAAATACTAATGTCTATGTTATCGATCAAAATAGAGCAAATCAGCTTCTAAAAGAAACTTGAACACGCTGAAAATGACGCATTTATCGATTACATTGTTTCACCACCAGGTGTTTTTTTTAAATAATTAATTCAAATATATTTAAAATTTTAAAAAAGACTGCAGCAATTCATATTCTGTCAGAACCTCTAGTAAATTGCGTTATTTCGTTTAGTTCAGAATTGTGATCTTGGTTTGAAACAAAAAAAGTTTCTTTAACACTTATTTATTGAATCTTCATATAAAATATAAGAAATATTTGTTTACATTTTATTTAGCTTTGTTTCAAAAAAATCACTTGTTGTTTGTCCTAATGCATTGGTTAAATTCAAAAAAAAATTTCTACTAAAATGTTATCAATAATTATCGATACCGATAAATATGAAACATTATATCGTGATCATTTTTTTTAGCTGTATCGCCCAGCTCCAATCATTATTCTCATTTAGATTTTGAAAAATTTGTAATATTTTCGAATAGTAAAGCAACAGAACACCTCTCCTCAACAAAACAAATTGATTTGAGGAATCTGGAGCATAAACGGTACTTGATGAGTTTAAATCACTAACACTATGAGTAATAGTGATTCTTGCCTTAGCGAGTACTGGTACTCACCCTGGATGTCATCATTGAAGGTGCAGTACTTTTCACGGTATTTCTTCAGAAACCGGAAAGCGTTGTGATTGCCAAAGTCCTCAAACTGGATGAGGGTGTCTTGTCCATACTTGTCCACCACAGCCTCCATGAACTCATCTATGAGATCGTCGTAGCGCTGAGAGCGGTCACGCCGCTGGTACAGACCCATGTAGAACGGGTCCCTCAGTAACTTCTGCACAAACACACATATAATCCCTTTTTTTACTTTAAAACCTGTGAATGTCGTGTCTCTGTGACACACACACGACTCATGTGCACAGAATGACGCGCCAGTATCGAGTTCTCTTTTGCGCTTGAACAAACAATAACACAGAATTATGCCAAAATGCCAGTTTTGTTGAGTATCCTCATAAGAGCGGTCTTAAATGAGTTAAATAATATCTTAAATGAACTTAGACTTGCGCGTCAGATCCATGTCATGTTCGGCAGCGGCAGCTCTTAAAGTGACAGCAGCCTAATAAACCAGTGGCTGTGATGTCTGTCATTAATGTTAATCAAAGAACAAAAGGTAACAGAGAAAATTGTAGCTTTAATAAGGATTAATCTATATTTTATTTATAATTTATTAAGTGAAAACTGTAAAGTGTTTGATAACTGTATATTTCCTACAGGTAAATATGAAAGTTATTATAATGGATTTATGTGAAGATTGTTTTAAGTTCACTCAAATTAAAAGCTGAAAGCTAAATGTTGAAATTGATAGCTTTCAGTTATACTGTAATGTTTAATGTCTGTCATATTTTTTTTTGTTTGTTTGTTTTTTTAAATCAATTTCATAGAAACATCAGTACCAGTACCAGTGATACTGGCCTTCATTCATTAAAAAAATGCCATTAAACAAATATTTAAAATATACTGTCTTTAAGTTGTTTCTACATTAATTTAGAGAGTAACTGTGAAATTTATTACAGTGTAAAAATATTAAACTCCAATGTTTTTAATTGTGATTAATTACAGAAAAAATGTGCAATTAATTAGTTTATTTTAAATTGATTGACAGCACTAATGTATTTTAAAAATATGTTTTTATTAAACATTAAATTTAATGAAATACTGTACAATTATATATATATATATATATATACTGCTTTAAAAAATATTTATATATTTTATTTATATTTAATTTATCATATTTATAGATAGATATAAAAAGATTAAAATACAATATACTATATATTATGTATTTTTCAGATAGATAGATAGACATCAAATCTTGTTGGTTTGGGAATGAAGGGTTACCAACCTCATTATCCGTGCCCACATCAATGCAAACCGGCAGGCAACTCTCAGGCCGGATTCCAGCGCAGGCTGTATAAAGACACAGCTTTCCTACAGGAATACCCATACCATACACTCCCAGATCCCCCAGACCCAGGATACGCTCACCGTCCGTCACCACTACAGCCTACACACAGAGAGAGATGAATGATCCCTCACTATACCAACAAAAAGTCTCTTAAGACATCAAATTAATACATCACAGTCTTAAAGGGACAAATCACCCAAAAATCTAAATGTCATTATATGTGTTTGAAACGACATGAGGGTAAATAAATCACGACAGAACTTACTAATGAAACATGCACTTTAATAAAAATCGAAAAGCACTGGAACGTTGTAATCCAATACCTTGACAGTGGTTTCTGGCCAGTTATCCAATATGGAACGAACATGTCCTTGATCCTTAATGGAGATAAACAGACCTCTGGGGAGAATAAGACAAAAACTTCACTCTCTCTGACACACAAACTGTATTACTAAGATAATTTCCCCCACAAAAAAGTCCTAACTACATACGAAACAAAACACCAGAAAAGTCTTGCTGAAAACAAGTTAGCGTGTCAAAACTCGCGGTTATGGTAAGGGGCGGGACATTTCCCCAAACACATTAGAAGTGGTTGACCAATCACAACACACTGGTTTAGCCAACCAATCAGAGCACATTGTGCTTTTCAGAAGGAGGGGCTTCATAGAGACAGGAACTAAACAGAGTGTTACTGACAGACTGGGAAGAGAGGAGCTGCAATAATGCAGAATATGAGGAAAATAATCAACATTCAAGCATGAAAACCTGTTCTAATAAAGTCCAAAAACAACATCAAGACTTTGTAAAAGGGCGTTATATGACCTCTTTAAATTGCAATATATCTGCCATCTTGCACATCTAAAAATAACTTTAAGTCAAGCTGAGAATAAGAGCATGTTAGGCATACAATCAAAGCTGTGATTTACACATAAATGGGTTCAATGTATCAAAGTTAAATAGTTAATAATTAATGAAGCGTAGCTTACTTGGGTCTCCTGAAGATGTGTCCATACTGCGTACACGCGAGACCAACAGTTGGCGTGTAGACGATGGGCATGAGAGCTTCGATGTCTTCCATGAGCACGCGGTAGAAGAGACGCTCGTTCCTCTCCTGAATCCCCATTAGGTAGATATACCTGCTCAAATCATGAAAAGCAGGTTATGATATTGCTGGCTAAGATTATTTGTAGCCACAAAGCTTTACGTCACAACATTTTATCATATGAACGGTCATTTTTGCATATTATGCATGTTAAAATTCAGATTTTATATGGAAATTTTGCATTAAAATCAAATTCAAACAGCTCTTATTATCGGAAATGTGTACTGATGTGAATGAATGTACTTCTGCAGTGGGTCGGACATCTTCTTCAGGTTTTTCTGGAAACGCATGGCCTGGGTGTCCTGGGTCTCAATCTTTGGTGGTAACAGACCATGAATGCCCAACATCTGCCTCTCCTTCAGAGTGAAAGCCATGCCCTGTGCCCACACAAACACACAATGAGTGTTTACACAAGATTTTTACTTTTTCGCTACAATAAAACTGTGGGAAATTGTAAGGGCGTTGCTAATGTGTTCTGAGTTACCAATGTCAAAATAGCTCAACCCAAAGGTTTCGTTCAACCAAATTTTGGCATATTCAAATGAAACTGGATTAAAATTTAGAACATTTTAAAAAATGCCAGACAATGGTCAGATCACAAAAAGTTGCATTAAATATATTATATTGTTTTTGCAACAAGTGCAGGATTTTTTTTCTCTATTTATGACAGTAAATGAACAACAACAACAACAAAAAATAATTAAATTATTATTATTATTTTTTACAAACCTGAGCAAAACATTTTCATATGTAAAAATAATTTATGGTTTGAAATTATTTTTATTATTTAATTATTATTATAAATTATCATTATAAGTATTTTTTATTATTATTTGAAATGTGTCAGATTTCAAGTTGTCTTGAAGTCATAAAATAAAATAAATTAAACAATCACTAAGAGTGAAAATAAAATTAAAAAAATTTACAAGTAAATAACAACAACAACAACAAAAATAATCATCAATTATAAAATAAAATTATACAAAATAAAATTATAAAAATAAAATTAAATAATATAAAAATAAAATAAATCTGATATTTACAAACCTGATCAAAACTACATACGCATGTGGTTTGACATTGTATTCATTATTATTATTATTATTATTTGGAAGGTGTCAGAAGTACACACAGTCTACAAACAGATACAATTTTATTGGTGCAACACCAATAATTTCTTTAGGGTTAGAGGTTTGTTCAAAGCCCCAAACATAAATATGAGCAATACTAGTGATGCTTGCCTTAGCAAATTACACAAATTACAGACAAAGCCATACACACAAAGACAACTGCAGATGGTCTAATCTCATGCATTGTCTATACAGAAGTATGTGACATATGGAGGGCAGACAACACAATAGGTCATACAGAGACTCTAAAACACTGCTTTATGTGTGTTTGAGGGAGAGCTGTAGCAGCTTTTGTATATTAAAACCATGCATGACTCTTTGACCTGAGGTGCCACATATGTAATGCATACATCCTGTGTGAAGAGCAAATCCAACACAGGGCGTCTACAGGGAGGAGATCAAAGCAGAACAGCGACCAATGAGGGTCAGCGAGGGAGGAAACACCCATCTATAACATATAGCCCATGGCGGAATTGCATTCACTTTACATTCCATATGCCTGGAGTGTGTACATATGTTTGTTTGAGCATGTTCGAGGGGTGCGAGACTGTTTATTACAGGGCTGGTGGGTTGCAGGTCTGTTCTGCAACAGCAAGAAAAAACTATGTTAAATGCAAATAATAAAATGCAACTAATGATGGATAGTATTAAAAGGGAGGAAAAAAAAAACACTTTTTATGTCTTTTGTGATTGACGTCAAAGGCCAGTCATCCAAACTCAGTGGTATTTTGGTGCAAATTAATCTCATTTGGTAAAACCTCAAATCATAAATATAGCTGCAAGCAGCGATGACGGGCCCAAGCCCTGGCGCCACCGCCACTCCGGTGACTTAAGGAAACCTGTGCATACAATCTTAATTTAATTTAAATCAAATAATGATTTTACAAGATATGAGACACTTCCTGTTTCCCTTTTTTCTCATTCCTTTAATCCCTCACCATGGCAACACTGTTTGAGATATCCTATAATCGTTCGCAATTTAACATCTTCACTGTTTCATGTTGACCGAGGTTGGTGGCGATTGCCCCCTACGAGAAGTACTTAAAAACTCACAGCCTGATTATTCAAAAAATCCACATTTAAACCAAAATATCTGACTTCCTGTTGGTTGGAGCTAATGACTGTAAATTACAAAGTTGTCTGACTTGATGAGAACAATATATGTACAGAGTTTGGTGACTGTAGGTAAAACTAACCCCAAACTTTAGACAAAAATTGGTGCTATAGAGCCCCTCAAATACAACCATATAAAAGAGTGTGCTACAGAGGCCCCCCACGACCCCCCCAAGTTTCAAGAGTTTTAAGGGACCGAAAAGTGTCCGAAAGGTCGAAAAAAAAAAAAATGTACCTAAGGAAAACAATAGGACCTTCGCCCTTTTAGGGCTTGGGTCCTATCCCTAATGACACGGACATGACTTCATCTTCAAAAACCATAAACTAAAAACTACACAAGGAAAAAGAAAACACGACCCGACTGCATAAAATACAACTGCAACAAGGACAAACATGGTTTGTTTTGATCACCGTGTGTTTTGTGAGGTGAATTACTGGCTGCTGAGAACATGAAGCCATCAAACATTTCAGCTTACTTTTGTACAGTAAACAATTTGGGTTCTGTGTTGGGTCATCGCTTGATGTCCAAAGTAAAATAAGAGTCCTGAAGCAAAACCAGTGGTCTACAGCACAGAAATTAAGCACACACCCATGTTTTTCAGGATACATGGCACTTCTGCTGAGTCACTCCACTAATGTTTTCCAGACAACAGCATTCAGACCCTCAACACACACAGGGATGGTGTTGAGCACATTGGGGAGTAAAAAACTAAAACTAGCAAAAAGACAATAGTACACCGTAGTTATTTAGTGTAAATGCATGTGTTCAAGTGTATTACGGTCATTGCTATTGAGATCCTCATTGTTTTTGTGGTACTTATATAATTTATTTAATCTGAAAGCAGCAAACCAGAAAGAATGGTGACTGAAAGAGACATTGAGACAGAACTAGAAGGATGGACAGATTTTATTTAGTCTAACCTTATTGGTACGTGGGTTGAGCATGAGCGGTTTCCCCTTCTCTTTAGTGTGAACCCATCGGCACACGCTCACACACGGCCTCACACTCGTGCTTAGTCTGGACAGCATGGCTGCAGTGATACCAACACACACCTGCAAAAGAAAATAAGTAAATAAAAAAAAACACACACTTAAAGGGGACCTATAATACCCCTTTTACAAGATGTAATATAAGTCTCTGGTGTCACTTGAATGTGAAGTTTCAGCTCTAATTACCCCACAGATCATTTATTATAGCTTATCAAATTTGCCCCTATTTGGGTGTGAGCAAAAACACAGTTTTTGTGTGTCCCTTTAAATGCAAATGAGCTGCTGCTCCCGGCCCCCTTTCCAGAAGAGGGTGGAGCTTTAACAGCTTGCGCTTCAGTTGCTCAACAACAACAAAGCTGGAGAATCTCACGCAGACAAAATGAGGATTGTCAGTAACGGTGTTCAGCCTTACATTGTTCAAACCGGAGTCGGACACTGATGGAGAGACATTAGTAAAATGACGGCATGGTAACAACACTCTACTATAAAAAATTGTAGTTTGTTGTAGTCCTTAAACAGAGAATTCTTTAAAAATAAATATCTCCCTTTGCATTGAACTTTGAGCATCGTAACTTTGCAGATGTTGTTTATGATCAAACAGCAACATTACACACTAACTAAAGTTAAAAAAGTGAAATTATAATCAAGGACTCCTTTAATGCACACAGACACACACAGATCATTTAGATCAGAAGTGTCTGATAAAAGAGCTCGGCTGTTATCGGGCGATTAGATTGAATTATTATGGCTGATCTGTCAGCCGCACTGGATTCTCACACCACAATCCTCACTGAGAACATTATCACGGAGTCACTGCTGTACTGATAAACATTCATGCCAGAGTCCTTATAAGGATTATCAGAGCACACACAGCACTGAAGAACATCTCTGCAGCCTTTATACAGGACTGTATAAACTTTATACAGAGTTAAAGTACAACAAAACCATTCAAATGTAAAATAAAAATAAATAATTTGAATGAAACTAAAAAAAAAAGATGAAATTTTATTTTTCACCTGCACATCATCAGAGAACTGATAATAACTTGAGTAAATATTTTTACTTATATTATAAATATTTTCTTTAACCCATTTTAACTGATGGTACCAACACTGTAGTAACTTCATCAAAATCTCATCTGTTAGGCAACTAAATGACTTTAACTTTGTGAAATATGTAAAGCAGCAGAATCTGCAATAACAGAGCACATCAATACATAACAGAAAACCAAATTTTGAAGTTTTCAATGCATAAAAACACATGCACATGTTCACTGAACACAAGACATTATTAGGAATGCAACGAAATTTTGGCCGAAACAGCTTTTTTCGGTTTCGTGCCGAAATGGTTTTGGAGGCCAGAAATCAGTAACTAACACAGACGTTTAATTAGCGCTTCTCCGATGGCACGTTTTGACTGTGTTCAGCGTCTATTTCTGCACACAACGTGGATAAGCAACAAACAGTTAAACATGTGGACACTACAATTTCTCGATTTTAATCAGTAATTATATGGTTTCTTAAATCTAAAATCTTTTTCTGTTGATGCACGAACAAAACTTTTGTAGCACGCCTGCCATCCAATAATAGCAAAACGTTTTGTGCTTTGTTACTTTTAATATGAAGCAAAGTGTAAACTTTAAAATTCTGTCCATTTTATTACAAAATTCAAACAAATGTCAGATCGCTGTTGCTGTCTCAGTTCAAGCGGCAGCACGGATCGAGCGCACGTGAACGAATAATCTAATCTCCTTTTTACTACTAGTTGCAGCACAAAATAAACATGGGTGAACACCAGAATGTATGTTGAAAGATATAGCACAATAAATCTTGTCTCATGTAATCACCCAATCAGTGTTTAAAATGGAGCAAGACATCAATAAAACAGCTCAATGTCACTTAACATTACATTGACCTCAAGCAAGCTATTCACTGTCCATAAAATGTCCTAAAAAATAACACTAGAGAAGAGCATTTTGCTAAATATATGCACTATATTACATATTCATTATATTTTTACTTAATCTGTTAGTGATGTCTTCATTATTTAATGCATGTTTGAATAAATCTGGTATGAAAACAAGCTATTATGGTTTATTGTCATTTAAATGTTTATATTTTACCAACAAACTGGAGTAGAAACAATTCTGTTATTAAAAAGTTGATATAAAAACTGCCTTATGTGAAATCTAAATGTTTGTATAACTCAGTTTTAGCTATTTGAGTGTTGATTATTAAATAAGTTTGATTAATTCATTGATTATTTATTTATTTATTTATAGGTGCATCCTGAATTATCAGTTTCGGCCCAGAATTTTAATTTCGGTGCATCCATAGACATAATGACAATGCAGCACTGCCCCAATAAGGCAAGTGACAGTTCTCAGTAAACAATATAAAATTGTTGCATGAAATATTCCTTTAAGAATACATCAGATTACTTGACTCAACACCATACAACTATCCCTCTCTCGTCGTCAGCATCTCACAAACACTTACAGTGATCTCACACTCACAATCTCAGCCACACACAAGGAATCAGGGCAATTAATGATAATCAACCCAGAATTTACTGTCCAAATCAGGGTTTCCCTAAGCACAAACCTATTAAACCAGCAAAATTATCCTACGCCTCAAATGACCATTTTAATAGGATCTGTAACATCACTGAAGATACTCAAATCTAAACCAACATAGTCAGACGTCTCATGACTGCTGGTTTGTAAATGTCTGCATGTGAGCAGTTAAACATAATCATGTCAGCACTTAAATTGCCTGCTTCACATTACGTAGAGGAAGTGAAACCTGTACAAACCCAAAGCCAAACCCTTACAGTCCCTCACAGTCGATTTTATCGATTTATTATACCGTGTTCTTCTGGGTCATTAAAAAAGTCAAAGTACACAACAGGGGTAGTGTGCATGCTGATATCATCACTGTTGCTAGGTCAGGACTGTTTCATCCAGTGTGATTCACAGTAGTCACAATCACAAGTTTAAGTGTAAGGCTGCAACAATGACAGGGCAGAAAGCTCAAACTGGGACATCTGCATTTAAAGAAACAGTTCACACATTATTTTTTAAAGCAAAATTTGCACCATGAGGAACAGATAGTAATCTGCAAGAGAGCAACTACCTACAATGTAATTTTACAATTACAATGGGGCTGCAATTTAATTAAGCAAAAATATGTGCTAAAAGGATTTTGCACTTAAAGGCCCACTGAAGTGCCTTGGAACGCGCAGCATGTGTTGATGCAATTTCAACTGAAACAGGAAGACAGGATGGGACATACTGAACAGCTATTCCCCTGTTTTAAAATGGCTAATAGCATTTAGTTTATATCACAGCTCGGCCAGAGCTGTTAAACTCTGTAAAACTTCAGTTTCCTTCTAATCTCTAACTGTTCTAATCCTTCTAATCTCCTCTATATCACTTTAAAATACAGCATTCTGTGCAGAATTAAAATGGGTTTTGTGGTCTGCACCGACTCACGCATATGATCCTGATCTTGTGTCTGTGGAATGATAGCGGTTTGTGTGACACTAACGTGAAACCAGACTTCATTCTCCTCAATGGAAAGCATATGGTATGAATCGTTCCCGATCCCCAATATAGTGCCCTTATCTGCCATTTACTATGTAGAAAATTGCAAATGTGTGAGCAAGTGACCGATTCCAGCTGCAAAATCAGTGATCCATTTAAATGGAAATAATGGACTATAAGTTTTGAATTCATACATCTCCTAAATGCAAATTATGTCATTGTTTTGGAACACACCAGCTTATTCATAACCTTAAGGCTAACATATTTATACTAAAGGCTAAAAATTTTTAATTTGGTAACACTTTACAATAAGGTTCATTAGTTAACTACATTAGTTAAAAGGTTAGTTCACCCAAACTAGTTCACCCAGTTTGTTTATCTCTAACACAAATTAAGATATTTTTGATTAAATCCAATGGCTCAGCGAGGCCTGCATAGACAGCAATGGTACTTTCTCTCTCAAGATCCATAAAGGTACTAAAAACATTTTTAAATAAGTTCATGTGAGTACATTGGTTCTACCTTAATATTATAAAGCAAGAAGAATATTTTTGCGCGCCAAAAAAACTAAATAGCGACTTTTTAAACAATATCTAGTGATGGCCGATTTCAAAACACTGCTTCATGAAGCTTTGGAGCTTTACGAATCAAATCAGTGGTTTGGAGCGCCAAAGTCATATGATTTCTGCAGTCTGCCAGTTTGATACGCGATCCGAATCACTGATTCGACTCAAACGATTCATAACTCTGACCCTTCTTGGCACGGCGTGTACAAGTTCATGACAAATGGTCACATCTGCCCTGTTTAACTCCTGGATGATGAGCTCCTTAAATGCCCTGATCTTTAATGGGGAGTGTTGCTCAACTCGTCTCTACAGAATCCTCCACAGGTGCTCAAGAGTGTTCAGATTGAGTGCAATACATGTCCACAGAAGGTTTTTCACCTTGGGAGAATGCATATCCTCATTGTCATGTTGAAAAAATGCCCAACAATGCAGGGAATGAGCAAAGAGAAACATCTTCTGTTTCAAGTTTGTGTATTAAATTACACAGTGGTGTGTGAATTCATGACAGCATTGATAAAGCACAACTCCCGCACACCTTCATCACTCATACATCCCTATATGAGCTTTACTACCACTGAACTTTACTGTGGGAACCAGGCACTTCTCACTGTACTCCTCCTCTAGCAACACCAGCACATTTTGGATGCTGTTAGATACAAAATGATTGATTTGGTCTCATGAGACCAGAGTACTGATTCCCAGAATCTATATTTTGTAAATATGGGCTTTGGAAATGGCTAACTGACTTTATTGTGCTTTGACTACAGTAGGTAGTTCCAGTGAGAACAACAACCATGCATGTCATTTCTGCAGGCTGCATCTTACTCTGTGATAAAGAGTCACTCTTTTCATAGCTTTTGCTGGCTCTGAGACACTCGTTTGGTATTTCTCCTGCTCTTTGTCTAGCAAAAAAAAATCCCTCATCACTAAACGAAAGCTTGAAAAGAAGGCCTCATTATTTAAGGGGCCTTGTCACAAGTCCATTGTTTTTGAATTTCTGTGTTACTTTTGCTATATTTTCACACTTAAAACAATGATTTGGTAATCCTCTTGTACCACTGTGCTCTTTTGTGCTAAGAAACGTCTCCTGATAGTCCTCTCCCAAGTGCTTCCATTGTTGTCAGCATGATTCAGTGGGCTATATAACATTTTAATTGTCAAGAAATTACTTCTTACTTACAGTCTTTGTTTCTTCACAAGCCACTCGTACTATTTGTGTGACTAAATCTGCCATGATCAAACCTTCAGCGATGAATTCCAACAAATGCAACACGGATCTCCACCTTACTGTTTGCAGAATGCACTTTTACAACCTTTGTGACAATTCAATCGGGAAACTGAACATAGTTTGGAATTATTGGAAATAATATTAGGAGTTTCGCTGTTTTATCTTTTGAAGTTCCTAAAGGTTTTACCAGTTTTCATAATGTTAATCAGTTGAAAATTATATCGCCACTGGGGACGTTCTCTTTGAGCATCGTTCTTTGCTCTACGAATTTGCACGGCAATCTGAATCTGTGGTTTGTCTCATTTGCAAATGAATTGTGTTGCTTTAAAAATCTAATGTGAATACAGATTACAAAGCGTTCACCAAAACCATTGCTGTGTTCGAAATCGCCCCCATACTCTCATTCGCTATTCCCTACATTACTCCACTAATATAGTCCACTTGAAGGAGTGAATGAAACGAATGAGTGAATTCGGACACTGAGTGCACCGGAGGGGCTGCTGATTTCGCATAATTTGTGCTGCTGTTTAATAATCTTTTGAAATGTAGCAAACCGGGAGCTCGAGAAGTAATGAATATTTATGTTGAACTAGCATGTTCAAACCTTTTAAACGATTTAATGATTAATTAAAAAGGAATGTATACCTGTATGATAATGCTGGACCAGCTGGGTTTGAAAATGAATGGATGATTGATTCAGCTGCGAGCGCCATCTCCTGGCGAGATGCGGGAATTCATTCAGCGCGCGACTCTAACAGTGCATTATGGGTATTCTCTAGCAGTTGAGCGTGCATCGGTTGTACACTCGTTATTGCGGTGCATTGTGGGATTAAATGAGTGCACTCAACATCGTCCACTATGGTTTCGGACACCACTACAAATGGATGTCTCCTCAAACAGTGCCCTATTTAAGGGTATAGGGGGCGATTTCGGACACAGCCCATGTGTTTTGTATTGATTTACCATCTAACGAAGTTATCATAGTTGGACAAATGAAGTCGGTGTACCACCTACAGGCCTTTTGGGTGAAGTGTAAAATGGCCATAACTACATTACCCTTTTTGATAGAATAATCGTGATTAATAATCATGATTATAATTGAGCAAAATAATCGTGATTATCAGTTATCGTGCAGCCATACTACTACCGTAAATGTGTCCCAGAAAACAAACATTCTATAAGGCGGTTCCCATGACCTATAACCTTTAACAAGTGACACTGAAGGTTATTTTAGGGACCAAATGGGAAGTCACACAAGATCTGCCTGATGTGTTCTTGCTCAGCGAAAACAAGCCAATGTTTTGGCAAAGCAGCAGCTGAACACATGATGAACACATCCTGAGTAAGCAAATTCAATGCTTCTGCCATCATTTCTGTGAATTGCGAATCTACATAATGCGATGGGGACAGATCATCGATAATCTTAAGCCTTGAGGCTACCACCCAGATCTCAAGCCACTAATTCACAGGACACTACCCATAAAAGTTCATTTGTGAAAGCAGGATTTTGTAGAAAGTAGTACAAGAATTGTTCATAGATCACTACATTCAGGGTTTGAACTTAAAAACTTTCATTTAGTTACTAGCCTAGATCTTAATGGAATACAAACCTACAAGCTAGTCAAGATCTTAAACTACCACATCACAGAACCTGAATTTGTAAATATAGATTAAAATCCTTTAAAATACAGTATGCATTGTAATTTAAATATATTACACTCAAATAGATAAAGTAAATACATGAGTATTTTGAATGTTTTCTTTCCACTAGTCTGAAAGAAGCAAGTTATGGAAGCAAAATAGCCCAAAATCTCAAAACCAGTGGATGAAATAAACAGTGGTTCACATGTAGTGTCTGTAGTGCTGTTACCAGCTTAGCTCGTTAACCATAAACCTATTAAACAGACTTACAGCTCTGAAACCATTAGTTGATGGAGCAAACCCAAAGAGCAACAGGTGTAGAACCAAAATATTGATAACATTAAACAGTAAACACATCAGTTAACTTATTTGACAATAAACACATAGTAGGATGTGATGCGCGCGAGTCCAATAGTTGAATGAGGTGATCTAATGAGGTGATGACAGCTGCTGTTCAGCTAAGCTAACACAAAACGGTCGAAACACTTAATGTATCCCCTCCAGAACCCTCATAAAGGACGTATCTCAAACCTTACCTTTTCCTTTAAACGTCTCAGAGTCCGCTGGTCACAATAATACGCGAGTACACATTATATTTAAGATGAACGTACTGGCCAGTAATATGTGCGTCAGGCCGTGCAGAGTGATTGACAGCCGCGAGCGCTCTTGGCACTAGACATTCTAACACACAAGCCAACAGCCAATCAGAAAGGAGGAACGCCATAGTACTTGAATTTACAGTAAAGCTCGTATATAAAGCGCAGTGAGCAACCGACCACAGAGGCGGAAGAAAAATCACCGTAATGACCTTACATAAACCTCATTCCTTTTTGCAAGTTTTTGCAAGTCAGACTTGAGTTGCAAGTTGTGGAGTTTTGCATTTTAGTCGTCTGTTTTTAGCCTACTAATAAATTAAGACAGTAATAATAATATTATTAATAATAAATTGATTATTAAATATCATTTTATTCATAATAATAATAATTAAATAATAAAATATATATATTATTATTATTATTGATAATACATGTATTATTAGCTTATTATTATTATTATTATTAATACAAATAAAATACACAATTCTATATAAAAGTATAGTTTTTGACTGATTGTTGATAGAAAAAGGAAGAAAAAAGAAGAGGAAGACCTCGTGTATAGATTTGTTTAATTTCTAATTTGCATATTCTAATAACGTTTGCATGTTTATTTAATCATTCCTAGTAATTTGTTAATTTCAGTTTTTATATGTTCTGAATGACTGTCAGTTTTTAGGCCTATTTAATGATTTTATTTGTTATATTATTGAGTTTGTTGAACACGTATTCAACTGATATTACTGCTCTGAGACGGACATTTTAAGATAAACTAATATCTGCTTATCTTTACATAGCCTACATAAATGCATTTACATAGAGATCATAACTGTTCGCTCCATGACCAGAAGAGGTCGCAGTTAACTTCAGTTGAGTTTTAAGTTTTGGCAGTCAATTTAGAAGTGCTGCCGTTTTGAAGTTTGAGATAGGCCTACGTTATTTACGGGTTTGTTTATCGGCGAAAAATTACATATTGTGCCTTTAACATTACTGGAAGGTTTGTTCATAACCTTTAGAGAACCTTGCCATAACGTTAGGCAAATTTCTGAGAACGTTCCCTGTTAACTGGAAACATGGCAAGTACTGAAAGTGATTTAGCTCTAGTTAAACCTTCTCCTCCTGGTTTGTGCGTCTTTGAGTAAACATATCTACACTTGATCTGCCCAAGGTTAACCTGTTTTGCCTGTACACTTTTTCTTGATCTGCATTTACTTCTGTATTACATTATCTTCCATTATATGAAACATCAGCTCTCATAAGAATTAAAAATGATTGGGAGAAAGAAATTGGACTTTGGAGAAAATTGCAGGGAGGGGCGTTAAGAGACTCCACCTGAGCAGGCTTAAGGTACTAACAATGACTGCGTCGGATGTCTGCTTTCATCTATTAATTAATACTCATATATATATATATATATAAAGATTGGCATATACTCCTTATACTTAAGGAACAGAATTAATCCTTTCCATTTTGGTGGCTCGTCTGGTAATTCTGGTCTTGCTTCGCTTCACGAAGGGAACACAGAACAATTTTAGGAAATTGAAGGATCCCAACCCTCCATCATCCTTAAAAATACTGCCATCATTTTACTTACTTAAAGGGGGGTGATTATGATTTCACTTTTTTAAAATTTAGTTAGTGTGTAATGTTGCTGTTTGAGCATAAACAACATCTGCAAAGTTACAGCGCTCAAAGTTCAATGCAAATGAGGATATTTTCTTTTACAGAATTCTCTGTTTAAGGACTACAACAAACGGCTGGTAGGGACTACAACGAGCTTCTTCCCAGTTAGTGACATCACTAACCCTAAAATTTACATAAACCCCGCCCCCTGAGAACACGCAACAAAAGGGTGCGATGCCATGTTGCCACTGCTTCACAAACGAGGGTCAATTCAATGCTGGATTTGACGGAACATGACGGCACATGCTAGTGGATGAGTTGAATCAACTCCACAGCAACTACATACATTTATCCACTAACCATTCAGAAACGTCCAGTTTCATTCTAAAAGTTGTAACTTCTTCCTGAGTCTCTCCATCAGTGTCCGACTCCGGTTTGAACAATGTAAGGCTGAACACCGTTACTGACAATCCTCATATTGGCTGCGTGAGATTCTCCAGCTTTGTTGTTGTTGAGCGACCGAAGCGCGAGCTGTTAAAGCTCCGCCCTCTTCTGGAAAGGGGGCCGGGAGCAGCAGCTCATTTGTATTTAAAGGGACACACAAAAACTGTATTTTTGCTCAGGGGCAAATTTGACAAGCTATAATAAATGATCTGTGGGGTATTTTGAGCTGAAACTTCACAGACACATTCTGGGGACACCAGAGACATGTATTACATCTTGTGAAAAATCGGTCCCCTTTAATCATCTTACTTACCATTAAAGTCACCATTAAATAAAAATGGTCAATTCTTGTTTTTATGGAATATTACAGTATGCATTATAAATTATTTGTGCCTTCGTAATCTTTCATCAAAATATCTTCCCCTCCCTCTTGCAGCGACATGTCTTCTCTGATGATATGTTTACCGGCATGAGGGTGGAGCAACCTGTCACTCACGTGAGATCCACCAATAGCAAACCACAACCATCCAATGAATTCCTCATGAACAAAACCAAGTCCCATCCTACATTTTTTCTTGTTCGAGAAGCCATTTCACTCAGATATACGCCTCAATAGGAAACACTATCACAACTTTGGATTCATGTTGACTTTAAAAGACTGTATTCAGAATTCTACTGTGAAATCAATGCAGGCTAGGTCATTCTATCTCATAAAACTTACTGTAAACACTGGATTGCCCTGAATCATGGGATCCCACAGGAAGGAGCTTGCACTGGAAAAATTTAATTGTTTTTTTTTTGTTTGTTTGTTTTGGCATTCTGCACATCTTTGAACTGCTTTTCAGATAGCACTATATTCTGGATCTAACTTATAATATAACTTAATGTTTTCTTCACAGAAAGAGAGAGAGAAAAAAAGGACACTGAAAGACAAATGTTATGAGAGTGTCCTTTATTTTATATGTGTACATAAATATCGCATATCATATAAACATTACTTTTTTATTATCAAAATAGACAAATACTAAGGAAATCATATTTGTTAATAAATAGGTACAAACAATAAGTTACAATAGGGTTTATTATATTATTCTAGTTGCGTCCCAAATGACACACTATACACTTATACACTATGTACTTATGCACTATGTACTCAACCAAGTAGTGTATGATTTTTAAAAGGTTATTTTATCATTCAACATCGCAGTCTGGTGCAACTCCTCCTTCGTTGCGTAATTAAAGCTTAAACAGTCTAGTGCATGAAGTCTCCAACATTCCACACTTCGTATTTTCAGTTAATTAAGTGCATTATCCAGGTATTTAAAGTGGACTTTGTCTTTTTGGTATCTTTTCGGTGCATACACACTACCCGCACTGTTTATACTACAAAAAGGCATAGAATAGTGCATAAGTACGCGAATTGGGATGCACCTTATGTGCAATATATCTGTAATGCACTCCACACCAGTGACATCAGTGTGACTTCTACCTGAAACAAAAACAATTTTCCATAAATAACACACAAAGGTTTGTAGATGTTTTAATGGTAGCCTACTACACTTAAGAACGGACTACAGCCATTCCTAGAGACCAGAATATAATAGACTCAAAGCCACAATGTTATGGTTTCTCTATTTCATATTTAGCAACCCACAAATAAGGAATTGATCTTACTTTCTCTTCACACGATAATGTTCTTTTTCTCTAGTTTCTCTCTCTCATTAGTGGAGGTCAGGAAAGCTGCCTGAAAGCGATGATGTGTTCTATAGCTGGAATGTAAAAACAAAACAACAAAAAATACGTTTAGTACACGGTTCTCCAGAATGCTAAAATCTTTTTAGCTCTTATTAATTACTCATGTAATCGCTTCCCATTGTACTTTGCTTGATGGTTGAATGTAGGAACATTTGTATGTTGTTATTTCTTCTTGTATGTTGAATTTGCATTAAAGGGATCCTTGATTATGAATATGATTTCACTTTTTTAACTTTAGTTAGTGTGTAATGTTGCTGTTTGAGCATAAACAACATCTGCAAAGTTACAATGCTCAAAGTTCAATGCAAAGGGAGATATTTTCTTTGAAAGAAATCACTTTTTTGAAATCACTGCGTGAGATTCTCCAGCTTTGTTGTTGTTGAGCAACTGAAGAGCAAGCTGTTAAAGCTCCGCCCTCTTCTGGAAAGAGGGCCGGGAGCAGCAGCTCATTTGCATTTAAAGGGACACACACAAAAACGGCGTGTTTTTGCTCACACCCAAAATAAGGGCAAATTTGACAAGCTATAATAAATGATCTGTGGGGTATTTTGAGCTGAAACTTCACAGACACATTCTGGGGACACCAGAGACTTATATTACATCTTATAAAAGGGCCATTATAGGTCCCCTTTAAAAAAATCTAACTGGCCAATTGCAGAATTGTTCATGAAGGATTCATTCATCTGTCACATGACAAAATGAACTAAATACTTGGGAGGTAAACTAATCATTTGTGTTTCTTATCTTTGGCTGCATTTTGATTTCCTAATTCAAGCTAGAATGCTAGTATGCGGTTCCAAATTCAGTATAAATATTACCCATTGTGCATATCGATTTCACATCGTATAGAGTGGTGCAGGAATAATGTCAAAACTAATTCGCACCTGGTTCCTTTTGAGATTTTCCTATGGGGTTTTATAATGGGGTTTTTCGATTTATGAGTAATATAAGGCCTGTGGTAAACATAACTTGAGAGGATACTTTGACGTTTTTTCTGTACAACGTAAACTGCATACCCCAAAAGCTCTTATCTAGTAACTTATTAGAAACATAAGCATTCAAAAATAAACATAACTGCTTAATTTGAGTTTTCAGTATGGGTGTGTCATGTGTTTAATTTACGTTGTAGAACAAAATGTCCAAGTATTGTCAACCTATGTTTACCACAGGATTTATTTTACTCACAAAAATTGAAAAACCCCATTATGAAACCCTGTAAGTGAATGAGGGGTGAATAGAGTGCAACAGTCAGGTTCCAGAAGTACAATCTCCATTCATTTTATTCATAGGGAAAATTATTTTTAACGGTAACTAATAAACCTTTAAAGACAGCTTTACTGTGAGCTACGAGGTTGTTAATCAATAGTATTTGCTTTTGTTGAAGCCGTCAGCCCGTATTATATCAACTTATTTTTAAAGAGGACCTATTATGCCCTTTTTCACAAGATGTAATATAAGTCTCTGGTGTCCCCAGAATGTGTCTGTGAAGTTTCAGCTCAAAATACCCCACAGATCATTTATTATAGCTTGTCAAATTTGCCCCTATTTGGTTTTGTGTGTGTCCCTTTAAATGCAAATGAGCTGCTGCTCGCGGCCCCCTTTCCAGAAGAGGGCGGAGCTTTAACAGCTTGTGCTTCGGTCGCTCAACAACAACAAAGCTGGAGAATCTCACGCAGCCAAAATGAGGATTGTCAGTAACGGTGTTCAGCCTTACATTGTTCAATCCAGAGTCAGACACTGATGGAGAGACTCAGGAAGAAGTTACAACTTTTAGTGCATAAATTTATGTAGTTGCTGTGGAGTTGATTCAACTCATCGACTAGCATGTGCCGTCAGGTAAATCTTGTGTGTAAAACCCATATGGACCCCCACTATACATAGCGTACCTGTTTGTCAAACAGCCATACACACTAGACTAACATTTATGATTGCTATCAAATGCTGTGAATGGTCTAATATTTTTTCCAAAATATCACTCTGACATAAACGCTCCTTTTTTATTGAGCTTGCCAGGATCAACTTACAGGCTATCTAAGCTAACAAGACTCTAAATAGTGTTCGGTGCTCGTCTATGCAGCCAACGACAGAACAGTTAGCATGCTTTGCTCGAACTTTTGCCATGGTGTTAGAACTGGTACACCGATTTTGTTTGCAAAAACAAAATGGCGGCACCATAAGTGGAAATGTGCAGATTAAGGGGCGGTAATATTATAATAAGATCACCTTCCTACGTCACAAGGGGAGCGAAATCTGAAAAAATTACATTACCCATGATGCTGTACAGAAAATTCCACCAATCAGAGAGTCGAAACAAGCAAATAGAGCTTTTTAGCGCTGCCCACTATAAGTCGATCTCCTTATACACTCTCAAAATACTTAAATATTTGTATATATACACATGCATATTTTGCAATAAACTATATTTATATTTAACTATCTATAAATATATATATATATATATATATATATAATGTAGGGAAGATGTAAAGTGCTCTCCCTGCCATTGGGGGGAGCTGTCTGTTGTGCTTCTTTGGGGGAGTTGCCCCTTCCTTACCCCCATATATATACATACACACTTATTTCTCAAAGTTTGTAATGTTGTGATTCACCTCATAGCTGATTGGTTTGGTTCATGGCTTATAATGCTTTAACAAAGACTTTTTTGAAATCCCTATGGGTGAAATGAATGGAAAAAATACTTCCGGGACCAGCGCCGCTGAAAAAGTGGACGGGCACTTTTGCACTCTATTACTCTATTATTAGTCTTCCGGGTTTTGACGCCATCCCTGCGCCACTATTTATAGCGAATGAGCGCTCTCTTCTTTAACACATAATTTATCTGCCGCTATCTAGCGTCTCAATTGTAGTGTAGTGAAAATGACAGAGGACTTTATCACTGTAATATTGTCATGTTGGTGTCCTGATTATAATAGTAACGACCGGGTCACTGCATTCCTTACATATAAAAAACCTTTTGATATACAGGCTTCAGTGTAAATGCTTGAAATTAATTTATTAGACAAATATAAATAGTGCTTACATATGAATTTCTTTACAAAACTGGACAGTGGACAATATATATATATATATCATAAAGTGTCCAGAATACTATTTACTATTTGGTTTTGTGTGTGTCCCTTTAAATGCAAATAAGCTGCTGCTCGCGGCCCCCTTTCCAGAAGAGGGCGGAGCTTTAACAGCTTGTGCTTCGGTTGCTCAACAACAACAAAGCTGGAGAATCTCACGCAGCCAAAATGAGGATTGTCAGTAACGGTGTTCAGCCAGTAACGTGTTCAGTGTAGTGAAAATGACTTCAGAGGACTTTATCACTGTAATATTGTCATGTTGGTGTCCTGATTATAATAGTAACGACCGGGTCACTGCATTCCTTACATATAAAAAACCTTTTGATATACAGGCTTCCGCGTAAATGCTTGAAATTAATTTATTAGACAAATATAAATAGTGCTTACATATGAATTTCTTTACAAAACTGGACAGTGGACAAAATATATACATATATATATATATATATATATAAAGTGTCCAGAATACATGTTAACTCTTTTAAAAGCATCCCATGATACACTGCGCAAATTTGGTTTATGAATATCCAGTATGAGTAAATCTGGAATCTAGACAAAGCAGAAGCTCAAATAGGCTATAAGAGAGACTTGTTTCCCACGTTCTGGTCGCTACATAATTTCCATACCTCCATTTGTGTTATCTCATAGTTTTGATGGCTTAGTATGATTTACAATAATAATGATATAGAATGAGTAGGTGTGTCCAAACTGATGGTGTATGAATTAATGCTGTCACAATAGGTGCCCTATTATAACTCAGGCGTGTTTTGCGAGTGAAAGATAAATGAGTGTGTGTGGGTGTACTGAATAATTAGAAAGCGTACTCTGAATGTAATGCGTTTTGTACGGTACTTACTGTACGCAGACCATAAGCAGGATGGCTAGGCAGCTGATGATTGACAGGACGACAGCCATGATGACGAGAGCGGTGTGGGTCGTTTCAGTGCTGCTGTCATCCCGAGACGTCCCAAGGAGCTGGATCCCACAGCGTTCTCCATCATAACCCCTCTTACAACTGAAACAATCATATATTTATTCCTTTACACAAACTGAATCCAACATTTGCCTGATTTTTATTTATTATAAACTTGTGTGAGATGTTTCTATGTAGTGTGCATGCAGGTGAGTGTCACTCACACACAGACGGGCTCTCTCAGGCCGTGCAGGTATGTGCAGTGGCCGTGGATGCAGTAGTCCACGTGAGAGGTCAGGCAGGGGTCAGCGGTGGTGCTGTGGCTCCTGTGATTGGATGTGTGATTCGGCTGAACAGGAGTGATCATTTTATTCTTTTTTCGTCCTTTGTTCTTTTTCCGCCCAGAGCGCTTTTGATTCTGCTCGTCTCTACTGACTTGGGTTACTGAAAGATATAAGATACATAAGAGACTTTGATGTGTGTGAGAATATTTGTTTTCTATACTTTTATTTATTTAATTTTACATTTAAAAATGTAAAACCTGCGGTTTGAAATCGCTGGTGTCTGTGATGTCACAAACTCCCTTTAACCAATCACGTCAGCGTGCCGGCGGGCTTTAGCATATCATTAACAGCAAACTAGCAGGTTATCCCGGTATATTTTTCTGTTGATATTAAATATCATGTAGATTTATCAATATAGTGGGTGTATGATGTATATTACGATGTTATGATGAAATATATGTCTTTCTCCACTGACGTTCTGAGTTGTTTAAAGTGTTTGTAAGGATGCTGATTGTTAGAAGGCAGCTGTCTGACTCTGACATGGCGAACGTAAACATGGTTTGTGTAACATTAGCAACACATTATTAGCTATTTGATAACATAGTCAATCAAAAGGCTAATCATATTAATTTCTGTTATGTGTCCGACGTTGTAAAGAGCGATACCATTGTGCAGCGTTTACCTCAGTAAGTTGACCGAGTGGATCTCTGAGCTGCCCTGAGCGAGTGGAGGCGGGGCTAATTAGCATATTCATTGATCCGCTTATATTAAATGAGGCAAGGGTGTAGAGTTACATTCAGCTATTTTAAGGCATGGAGAATTTTTTTTCACAGGAAAAAACTTTGAAATATGTAATTTTGGTGAATAAAGATGAGTTTTAAGAGATAAAATAAAGGACTTTAACCTTTGTGGTTCATAGATGATGCATTTAATGTCCTTATTAAAATCCCAAAAGGTTTTAGTTTGGGTAGTAATTATAATTAGCTTAATCTAAGAATAATTGACATCTGTGGGATAAGTAAGTGGACAAGTTTGTAAGAGTACCTTTACTAATTGTTGGCCATCTAGCAGTTAAAAATCAAAACTGCATGCAACGACTAAGTCCAAGTTGGCAGAGTTTGGGCGAACCTCCATGCTCCCCGACCCATTCCCCCCAGCCCGGGAAGGGTAGCCCGTTCCCGGTCAAAGTCAGATCTGTGCGCCTTATGGCTAGTGGTTGCGAGCGCAGAGTTGTGTAAAATGGGTTATCATGATGTTGGGGAGGAGGAGACAAAACTAGACTTATATACAAAGAACCAAGCAGTCAGAGGGGCGGTCTGGCATACCTCAGGCCTTAGAGAGTGTGCCGTCTTGGGCACCCTAGGGGCGAAAGACACCCTGGAGGAGTTTACTCCTCGAAAAACGACTAAGTCCAAGTTGGCAAAGTTTGTGCCATTCCCGCAGGCTGGGGAGGGTGGCTCCTTCCCGGTCAATGTCAGATCCGTGCGCCTTATGGCTGGTGGTTGCGAGCACAGAGTAGTGTGACTGTGCGGATGAATATGGTTATCCTCCTACTGCTCATAAAACATTCACTATTAGGCTTAAGAGAACCAGATGGAAAGGATCTCAAGCTGACTAGCTGCTGAAGACCTTACTGTATCTATACCCATTAATAAAATTCCAGCACAATGCTACAACAACCATATAACCAGATAATGCTTTACAAGTTTTATTACAAGCTCTGTCGCGTTCTCGCTCGTTCTGACAACTAACCTATGCTGAGCAGCTTTTCTCTATTTCCGGGTATGACGAGACACGCATGGGCAAGTGATGTATGTACGCAATTTCCCGCGAAAACCTACCCGACAGGTCTAAAGTATAAACACTTTTTTATACGTTTTTCGAACAAAAAAAAAAAATGACATAATATACCTTTAAACAAAGATGGATCATTGAACATTCCTGATGGATCCTGATCGTCATCAGATTCCAAATCTTCACCCACGGCACTCTGAAGCCCCTCCCCTGATGATGACATCACGGTCACATGATCCAGTGCAGATGTGTGAGTGGCTGCTGTTCTTATCGTGAAAACTGCACTGCAAGCTGGACACAGACACACACGCAATGAATCACAGCCTGTTATATCACAGTAGAAGTATAGTAACTTCTTATATTTGTGAGGAATGCTGTTTCGACCCAGTTTGCAAATAATAACAGGATCAAACGCTTCATTATAACACAATGACACATTAACCTCAATTAGGGAATATAAAGAAAGGATAATCTTCTAAAGTTGCGGTTGATGTTGAGTCATCCTGTAAACACCCCATGTAACCTATATTGTACTGAGCAAACTAGCTGTGTATGTGTGTGAGAGAAAATATGACAGTGAAAGACATAAGCGAGTGGAAAACTTGAGGTTATGTGAGGTTACATTGCACCTGCTGCAACTATAATACAAAATCTCCTTTTCTTGTTTGGACACCTGTTACCTAATAATTTGTTTTATTTACAGATTTGAAAAATCATTTGTACAGTGTACAGTCAATTTCTACAGTGAAACAAGATATTCAGCTGGAAAAAATGTAGGCTGGGACTTGGGTTTATCCATCAGGAATTGATTGGGATCAAGACAAGTGGGCGTAATAATGCAGAATGGAGTCAGACCTGATGTGAACATGGAGGACTACTCCCATCCTGAAACACAGCCAGCATCTGTTGGCTGAAACTTAAGCATCCATGGTAATGTTGTTGCATAGGTGGGGTAGTTTTGATGAAAAGATTACAAAGACATGTTTTTATTCGGAATAATGTGCAAAAAGAATGTAGGATCCATTTAATTTCCTCTTAGCTTAGTAATCGAATGTGCCGTTGAAAATTGCAGGAACACAACCCTGGGTGTGTGGCAATAAATGTTAATAAATTGATCCAGTCTATTGAACAATAATTGTATTTTTGCATGCCATTTTATTCTGCACATATTCTATTCGCCATCGCATTAACTATTAACATATTCCTATCCTCTCCTTGGGTCATTTTGACCCGAAATTAATTTTGTTCATCAGAGTTGTCCAAGACCTTAGGACTTTTTTTTAAATTTGGAACACACACACACACAATTGACTGGATTCGCAGATTTTATGTGATTGTAATAAAAAGAGTCCCTCGCGGGTCAATTTGGACCCGCATTGGAATAAATGGAATGTAAGGAATTTTTTTTTCATTTGTCAAAAAAATATAAAATATCTGGCACAATCCAGAACAAACACACGTACAAATGAAGGCATGAGACTATAGAACATCCTAAATGCAGAACACGCTCACATGCATACACACACACACACACACACATGTACACACACACATTATTGGGGGTCATATAATGTTTTTTTTTTGTTGTTTTTTTTCCAATTTTTTCCAAATAAATTTTTTCACAATGCAAACTGCACACAGATATGAAGTTGTTAGATTTAAACACATTTACAATGCAGAGCACCCCCACCCCCCACACAAATACTAAAAAAAATGGTAAAAAGGGAACAGCTCATTTGCATAGACTATAATGCCATCTAGTGGCATAGTCATGAAATATCACAGTCATAATATCACCCAATATGAGATATTTTGAGCTGAATTAACAGGGTTATGTATGAAATGGTGAGTTTTTAATTTAAATTGAAAGAATGTGCTTAATTTATTATTTATTGATAAAATCAATTAATTTAAAGGTAAATAAAATTAAAAATCTACAAAAAAAAAATGAAAAAAAAACAAAATAAATAGAAAAAAAAAGAGAAATGATATAAGCTTTCTGGACAAAAAAAAAAGTATAACTTTAGGGCTTCGAGTAATTTTGACCCGTGTGAGGGACTCTTTTTTTTATATATACATAAGTACGGGAGCAGAGGATGAATGTTAATATACAACCACACTATATTAAAGGTAGGGTAGGCAATTTTCGGAGAGGCTAGCAATAGCAAGCTAGCTTTGAAAGCATAAGATCTCACCCTCGCCTTCTCAGTGCTCTCCAAAGCCACGCCTCCTCCAAAACAAATGAACGCGTACAGCATAGTCTGCAAAGCGTCACAAGACTAGAGACTAGATGGCTTAAAGCACATAACATTACAATAATAATGAACGTAAACAGCTTACAGAGCTCTTAATTGTACCACCTGACTGCTGCAGATTCATTTTGGCATTGATAGTGTTGACATAGAAACGCATAAATTCGAGTCTGAGGACGTGAACAGCTCTGGGAAGAACGTCACGGGTTTACATCTCGTAATTACGGTTACGACATGGCGTGAATGCAGCATAAGCTCATTGTTTTGGTTCAGGAGGAACTGTAAAAGGCGGCTGCTGTTTGTTTGTGGTGCTCGGTGACTGTCTGTCTACAACTCCGCATAGCCTTATTGAACGCACTGATGACGTGTGATGTCTGCGTGAGCAGGGTGCGTGGAGGTATGGAAATACATGTTTGCAGGCAGGTAGGACATTCATATCATTGCATTCGGACCAAATTTTTATGGTCCTGAGACTTCCACAGAATATATATGTACGTTTAAACCACTTCTACTATCAAATGGTATAAATTTATATAAAAATTTGCCTACCCTACCTTTAACTGTTTTACAATTTAAACTTTGTCGACAAACGTTTTCTTTCTAATAAATACTGCGATATTTGGTAATTCAACGACATAAAGTGGCGTATGTGCCCTTCTATCACAGGCATGATCTGGCGCCTGCTGCAGTCAAACAAGTCTGCACGGAGAATGTGTGAGTAAACGCATTTGATCTGAACACTCCTACAGACTGGAATCCTACGTTTAATTGTCAAAGAAATTCCTCTCCTAGAAACACACACACACACACACCTATTATTGTGTGCCGGGATGACCTTTCAAACGTTATTTCGGAAAGCTAAATATATATTTAAGACAGCAGTGTGACGCCCTAATCCTCTGTCCTTTGCAATGAACAATAAGTGCTTTGTGACGCTAAACATGACAACAGACAGCCGAGATTTAAACTGTGTGGCGTTTTGGCATACACCTATAAGGGAAAAGCTGGAGCTCACAGCTATTCAGAGGCATGTTACTACAAGCCAAATCAATTTCCCACAGCCCAGTCTGTCTGAAGACATAAACACAATATCTGTACTTCATTCAGCTAGAGAATTCAAGCTGGTTTTGGAGGAAGGTTACTATCCTAGAGTCAGGTCAATTGTCTTTTGTCAATTGTCAAAGTGAAATAGAAAACACAGTAAAAAAAAAAAAAAAAAAAAAAAAAAAAGAATAAATAAATAAATAAATAAATAAGCAAATGCAAAAGATTTACATGAGCATGGAAGAGAATATGTTGCAGATTTCACCCGCTTTTCCACTTGTTGCTTTCTCATTATTGAAGGATTTTAAAAATTATTTTATAGAATTTGCAATCAAAAGGAATGAATTCTAGAGCATAATTAAAACATATATTCACACACACAAACAAAAGATAACATTTTATGATTTAATTTATTTTTAAGGTCTGGAGTTTTTCAGATCCGGAAAACACAATTTCAGTTTTCCATTACTGTGTTGGCCCTTAGGTTGACAGATCAAGAATAGGATGGAGAAAACAAAACTCACCGACACAGAGCAGCAGAGAGGAGAGGCGCTGTAGGTTCATGGCAGCTGACAGCTGAATTCCGTGTTGAGTTTCTGTTTGTCATGTATTTATCATCCAGGAGGAGCTTTTATAGGGAGGTTTCCCCTTCACACACACAGAGATAATGTGTGTGTTTGTGTTAGTGCGTGTTTGTTGGCGCCTTTTGTAAGGTAAATGATTGACGAGAGTCCATTTGTAGAATTCATCCAGAGGTCATTCATACAGAAGTCATTATTTACTATTCATTTTCCATTTCACGTCACTGAGCTGAATGCTTAAAATACTGTACCTCCACTGTATTATGCTGTTGAGATTTGAAATGAGTAAACATGAAAATTATTCATGTTTATTTCTATTTTAAAAGGTTAGTTCACCCAAAAATTATTTACTCACCCTCATGTCGTTCCATACCCGTAAAACCTTCGTTCTTCTTCGGAACGCGAATTAAGATATTTTTGATGAAATCCGAGAGGTATTTTCTCATCCATAGACCACTTTCAAGGTCCAGAAAGGTACTAAAGACATCGTTAAAACAGTTGACGTGACTGCAGTGGTTCAACCTTAATGTTATGAAGAGACGAGAATCAAAAACAAAAGGACTTTATTCAACAATCTCTTCTCTTCCCTGTCATTATCCTTAAGCAATGAAGGCTTCCGTGTTTACGTCCGAATGCCGGCTCAGTATTGGCCAAAGCTGATCATGTGAGCAGCATGACACATGCATCTGATGCTGACGCAGGAGCCGGACAATAATGAGTTGGCGTTCTGACGTAGAACCTGGAAGCGCTGGACGTAAACAGCGTAGGAGAATGACACAGAAGAGAAGATATTGTTGAATAAAGTCGTTATTTTTGTTTTGTTTTTGCACACAAAAAGTATTCTCGTCACTTCAAAACATTAAGGTTGAACCACTGCAGTCACGTCGACTGTTTTAGCGATGTCTTTAGTACCTTTCTGGACCTTGAAAGTGGTGGTTATATTGCTGCCTATGGACGAGTCATATACCTCTCGGATTTCATCAAAAATATCTTAATTTGTGTTCCGAAGATGAACGAAGGTCTTACAGGTGTGGAACAACATGAAGGTGAGTAATTAATGACAGAATTTTCATTTTTGGGTGAACTAACCCTTTAATGCTCAGTTGTGATGATGACTTTACATGCAGTGAAAGGTGTTTCAGGTTTTGGGACACAGAGTCACTGGAACTGAATTTGCCCTTGGAATATTTGGGATGGAATATGAGATGTATCATGTCTGGAATAAAAAGAATGAAAAGAATTAGGGAAAAATGCAATGAACAGATAAAGAGAGAAGCCAAAATACCACCAGTACACATACTTGTTCAGTGGAATAGCTGCCTGTGTGTGAACACGGCTTCATGGGTCATTAAATATGAATACTGTCCCTGTAATTTGAGGCCAAAAAATTACGGAAGTACGGTAGCTGTAGGAACGACCCGTTTCTCTGAGACTGCCATTATTAAACGTGTTTGTGCATCTTAAATTCTGCGTAAGCCGCCTGCCGTGCAACATGTCCCTCACATCTGCATGGTAATGAGTTTCTGAAGAGCGCAAAAAAAGGAAGAGAAATACAGCTAATGACCCTGAACCGTTAACACAGAACAAATTTAGCACTAAAGACCTCATTAGATGCTAACCAGAATTTAAATGAGTAAAAAACATCCCTTCATTTAACTTTCAACTAAAAGTGACGCATTTACTACTGCATTGTGCTATATATAACTTCAAAAACACAGTGAAAAGTGAACATGTGATGTGTTCATGAAAGGTGAGTTCACATTCTGATCATTTTGAAGATGACTTCAAATTCTGTGTAGTGATAGCTGATGATATAGGTATTCAATGATAACATCAAATATTCTTTTTTTTTTTTTTTGGCTTAAAATATAAAACAGACAGGTCTGCTTTGGGAAATGGATGTAATGCTACAGTTTTTAAGCAGACATACTACATACTATTCTTAGGCAGCTCCTTAAACTTGCCTGAAATGTAAACCAACTTGTTGGTGCAGCCCACTGTTATGTGCGTCCTTTAATGTGACACAAATGTCTAGAGGATTGTTCCACTGGTATAAATGTACCACAAATAGTAATAAAAATAAATGAATAAAATGTATTTATTTGTTTGTGTGCAAATTGTTTTGCAGAGCCTTTTTTTCTGTACACAAATCTGAACTTTTTTCAGCTATTGTTAAGCATATAGGGTATGTTGGGGTAAGATGTCCCCCTGGGCAAGATGACCCCCCTTATTTTTATTTTTTCTCCTGATCATAGATAGCACAAAATTTTGTGTCTCTTGAAAATAGTGATCTATGACATTGTATTATGTTGAATATCAAAGTTTTTTGTGTCTTCAGGTGCTGGTCATATAATTAGAATATCATCAAAAAGTTGATTTATTTCACTAATTCCATTCAAAAAGTGAAACTTGTATATTATATTCATTCATTACACACAGACTGATATATTTCAAATGTTTATTTCTTTTAATTTTGATGATTATAACTGACAACTAAGGAAAATCCCAAATTCAGTATCTCAGAAAATTAGAATATTGTGAAAAGGTTCAATATTGAAGACACCTGGTGCCACACTCTAATCAGCTAATTAACTCAAAACACCTGCAAAGGCCTTTAAATGGTCTCTCAGTCTAGTTCTGTAGGCTACACAATCATGGGGAAGACTGCTGACTTGACAGTTGCCCAAAAGACGACCATTGACACCTTGCACAAGGAGGGCAAGACACAAAAGGTCATTGCAAAAGAGGCTGGCTGTTCACAGAGCTCTGTGTCCAAGCACATTAATAGAGAGGCGAAGGGAAGGAAAAGATGTGGTAGAAAAAAAGTGTACAAGCAATAGGGATAACCGCACCCTGGAGAGGATTGTGAAACAAAACCCATTCAAAAATGTGGGGGAGATTCACAAAGAGTGGACTGCAGCTGGAGTCAGTGCTTCAAGAACCACTACGCACAGACGTATGCAAGACATGGGTTTCAGCTGTCGCATTCCTTGTGTCAAACCACTCTGACAACGTCAGAAGCGTCTCGCCTGGGCTAAAGACAAAAAGGACTGGACTGCTGCTGAGTGGTTCAAAGTTATGTTCTCTGATGAAAGTAAATTTTGCATTTTCTTTGGAAATCAGGGTCCCAGAGTCTCGAGGAAGAGAGGAGAGGCACACAATCCACGTTGCTTGAGGTCCAGTGTAAAGTTTCCACAGTCAGTGATGGTTTGGGGTGCCATGTCATCTGCTGGTGTTGGTCCACTGTGTTTTCTGAGGTCCAAGGTCAACGTATTATGACATATCTTCAATTAAAATGAAATAAGTAAATATATATGCCCAGTGTTGGGGAGTAACTAGTTACATGTAACGGGCGATTACGTGATTGAATTCCAAAATAAATGTAACTGTAATCCGTAATAGTTACTGAGAAAAAAAAAAGTGTAATTAAATTACAAAAATGTTAACGACTACAAAGGGGGTTACATATGAATATTTTCTGTAAAAAAGCTAGAATATGTTGAATAATATTAATTTGCAGCTTTGCCTTTATTTAACCTCAGAACGATCCCAAAGTAAAAAGAGGTGCTAAAGTGGCTGTGCATTAAAATTAAATCATTAAAATCTTAATTCAAGAGATGAATCATTTTGGTGTTAAGGTTAACCATGCCTGCATGTCTGAAAACAGTTGAAAACATTAGTTAGAAATTTAGAAAAGTAATAAAAAAAATAATCAAATGTAATCAGTTACATTTGATAAAGTAATTGAAATAGATGCACTACTTATTACATTTTAAATGGGGTAACTTGTAATCTGTAACCTATTTCATTTACAAAGTAACCTTCCCAACACGGCATATGTATGTATATAAGTTATAGAATAATTTTACCTTATATAATCTTATATAATACCTTATATAATAATCTTTTTTACTGGTTTTCTGCTTTGTCTGTCATCAGTTATTCAATTATTATCATAATACAAGTTTATTTAGTATTTTTACATTAATGCCATTTTAAAAAATATATAAAAATGTATAAGAATTACATCAAAAGTCATTTATACATTCTGTAAAAGTTTATCCAGGGTGGGCTTCTTACCCCATGTAAGGGTGCCAACTTACCCCTCTTTTAATATTTGACATTTTGTGCTACAACTAAGTTAGCAAACTTATTTATTTCCTATAATAACACATTGGCTGATGCAGCATCATCGTACATATGCTAAACTTATATCTAAATATGTTACAATTTAAAAGAAAATCCACATTGTTCCTAAGGTGGGCATCTTCCCCCATCCTACCCTATTTTTGTTTTGTTTGTTTGTTGTTTTTACTATTTTGGTAATACTTTACATTATTGAGCCATGTTTTAAAAAAGGCAAGTTGTGTTAAATGAATCTTTTTACTTGGCAATAATGTTGTTTTATTGTCTCTATACTAATGTTAATGTTCATTGTGTAAGTGATTAATGTTTGTTAATGTTATTAATGAAAGTTTATGAAGTGTTACTAATGTTTTAGGTGAATTCCCGAATATAAGACTTTCATCATCAAAGCCCCATTCAGTCATTTCAATAGAAATTACACCACTAATGCCACCAGAACAGACATGTTGTTGATTGTGACAGTTTTCCATGTTGCGACAACAGAAAATGAATCAATTTATTTCCTGATGTTTGCATTTTTTATTTTTTTTTTTATTTTTTTTTTTTAGTATTTTTAGTGGACAACAGAAATCATTATTAAAACAATACATATTAAAATAAGTCTGAATAAACTGTTGGAATATCACCTCCAAAATCCCTACAAATTTTAACTGAATTTGTAGGAAATACATTCATATCGAAGTTTGAGACATTTTAAAATGCTTTTCACCCCTGAATCTAAATAAATCTATAGTAACATGGCATTTCGTTAGAAACTATGTACCACAGTACACTTTTCATAAGGGCAGTAGCTTACGGAATTTCAGACAACTATTGACAGCGCGCATGCGCAGTGCAACTTTTCCGCATTGGGCTCCTTCACGCTTCCTCATTGACAGCGCCTAAAGGAAGAAAGCAGCGTTCCCCCGTTTGATTTGCAGTTTTATATCGCTTTTACGTAGTATTGACATTTTAAATAACTCGGAAGATTTCTTTAAAAGTCTTGGAAAGTCCAGAAATGTCAAAGCCTCCCCCCAAACCAGCTAAACCAGGTAAGAGGTGCGCGTGGAGGAAAAAGCCTCGGCAAACCTACTAAAGTTTCATTATACATTCACATGTTTTTGCGTTGTTTCGTTGCTTGATAGCTATACAAACACGCGTATATTCGATGTCATGCAATGAAATGTATGTACGAGCATGCAATTCCGTGTCTTAGTGAACTTTCTACTGCGGGTGGAGTTTGGCGTTTCTCCAGCGCAGCGCAACGCATCTTTCTTTGCGCTTTTGGGGGCTTTTCAAACGATCGTTCTCGGTTAACATGCGTAAAACCATCACATCTTGGCTTCAGTGTTCAACAAATAAGACACAAAGATTGAAACGTCTTGCCATAGTTGGCAGTATTGGGTTTGGAAAGAGAAAAATCACTCAAGCAAGCCACGGGCTGTGTTTCAGAACCTAGTGAGCAGCCTATCTAGACAGCGCGATTGTTCAACGTAGACGCACAACCCATTTTTGGAAACCGCATTTCAGTCGGCTCAACCGAACCATTGCTGTTCGCGCCCTTGATGCCCAAAATGGTGCTTAGTTAGAAATCTCAAAGGTTTTGAGCCACTGCCATTGTCTTTCGAGTGACCAGTTACTTCCCTAAATGAAAGAGCAGCTTCACTGTGCTTAGTGTGCAGAAAGAAAGAAAAAAAACACATGACATTTGGACTGGTGATTTAAGCTGATGTTGTGCTGACTGTCAAAAGATATGTGCTGGAGGAACTGGTCAACCAATATTGTTTGTTCACAAATGATACCACACTGAACTAAATCTTTAGATTAGAAAACTAAAGCATATGAGTATGACTATATTATTTTTTTATTATAATAATGCAGTTATTGTATGCAAAATCATTTAAATGGTCCAAGTAGTTGCAAATTTATTTGTGATGGTTGAAGAACCAATTAAGTTGAAAACTTGAATATTTGAATGCTTATTGATCTCTAGTCGTACACTACGATGTCTTCTTAGTGCAGTTTACTCAGAATGTGGGTCTGCGATGTCCGCTATGCAAATTTTACCACTTGCGTAGGATAGAAAGTTTGGAATATTTAACTAATGTTTAGAAGTGGCCAAGACCAGAGTGTTTCCATTTCAGAGCTTGATATGTGTAGGAAGTTTGGGAGGAGCCAGTTGGATCCCACTTAGCAGGGCTTATTTGGTTGTTACGGACCAAATGGAAATACCTTTGGAGCTAGGAAATACCCTTTGTTGTGCTTATAATGGTTTGTTTATTTATATATTTTGACCTCAGGCCTTGGGTTCCTCTGGCCCTGAGGCTTACACACATTTGTCATGTGGTTTGCTACGTTTAGTACTGATACTGCCTGGCTATAGATGTGATGGTGTTTTGCATATAGATGGGCTGATAGGTGAAGATAAGGGTTTAACAGGTGAAGACTGTTTTGCCTCCAAACAGGCAACACTGGACCTAAAAATGTGTAAATTATCCTTTGTAACATTTAAATAACATCCATATGTATTTATGTTTTAAACAGGTCAGGTCAAGGTATACAGGGCTTTATTCACCTTTGACCCAAGGACGGTGAGTTTCATTCTTTTATCCTTAATAGTTCCCTTTTGTTTATGTTTATTGATTGTTTTGGCTTGACAGGAGTGAGTTTATCATGTATATTTTCCTCTTTTTCAGCCAGATGAACTGTACTTTGAGGAAGGAGACATTCTGTACATCTCAGATACTGTACGTTTATGATCTCTCTTGGTACTGCTTGGAAGTACTGATACTTCCTCCTGTGATTATGTTGATATTTATGACTTCCGTGATTTTCTAGTGATTGCTGGGTTTGTTTTCAGAGTGACAGTAACTGGTGGAAAGGAACATGCAGGGGAAGGACTGGTCTTATTCCCAGTAATTACGGTAAGGAAAGCAAGTGGCAAACTAGAACCTACAAACAATCAAACCTTTACCAGTACACCTTCAGTGACTTTTTGGCTTTTGTACAACGTTAACGAAATGTGTATATAATATGTGACGCTTAAAGACTTTTATGATGTCGGGAAAGCTTTATTAGAGATGTAACTATTACTATTGCGCATATACTTGGGGTTAGGGATTGGAACGAGTAACGAGTTTAAGTATAAGTGAACTTTTCTGCATATCTTTTCATGTGCTATTATTGTTTATAAGTGAACAGACTTTTGCTTGGCAGAAAATAAAATGGGTGAAAATAGCATTGCCATTGGTATACATTAGGGATGCACTGATATGAAAACTTTGGCCTATACCAATAATTCTTTATATTTGAAAGCCGATAAACAATATATTGGCCGATAAATCTAAATTTTTATAGAATTTTTTAAAAGCTTGATTACAAAAACAAAAGTCTCACCATTAAAAGCCCCGTACTAAGCACACAATGATAATGTTCTCATTATAATTTTATGTAGCTTATATGACAGACTTGCGCTGCACACGTTGAACTTTTTGAGGTTATTCCAATCATATTTTAAGCAATTCAAAACCATCATGGTGAACAGTGCGCATCTGAAGTGTCTGAAGGAAATAAGCCATTATTTATCAGCTTTAATACATCGGCCAAACTTTCTTATCGGGCCGATTAAAAATGAACATATATCGGTGGCTGATATATTGTGCATCCCTAGTATACATGCATCTTTCAGAGTATCATTCTTAAGTTGATGTGAATTTTTTTTTTTTTTCTCCAGTGGCTGAACAAGCAGAGTCCATAGACAACCCCATGCATGAAGCGGCCAAGCGAGGTACTCAAATAAAGACCAATTTAGCATTTTGTTTGTTTGTTAATGTGGTGAAACAATCAAATTTTTTGTGTGCGAATGCAGGTAATCTGAGCTGGCTCAGAGAGTGTTTGGATAATAAGGTTGGCATCAACGGACTGGACAAAGCAGGGAACACCGCTCTCTACTGGGCCTGTCACGGAGGGCATAAAGGTAAAAGATGCACACACTGGTAAAAACATATACTTGCACTGTTTACAAATGCTAATATCTGAGGCGCAGCAGTAGCGCACAAGCTTGCCACCAATAGGAATTCAATTTTGTCTATTAATGGCACAGAAAAAAGCACAATAAATGAATTTTATGCAAACAAATGAGTAAAATTAATAAATCGTTTGTTCTTAGATGTGGTGGAGATTCTGCTGGGTCAGCCAAACTGTGAGCTCAATCAGCAGGTAAGTCTAATGTTGGTTAAAATGTTTTTGATGAATCACTTTTCTGGAGAGCAAATCAGCTTACAATGGTGTGTATGCAAAAGTGACACAGTGATTGCAAAATTTATATTTGATTCAGTGTATCAAATAACGTGTTCATTTCCACAACAGAATAAACTGGGAGACACGGCTCTACACGCAGCTGCCTGGAAGGGTTATTCAGATATAGTTGAGATGTTGCTCAATAAAAGTAAGTCAATACATTTTTCCTAATAACCACGTTCATTTTCTTACACATATGCTGTGATACAAGGGTGGGGTAAAAATATTGATTTACTAATTAACTTTCATTTCATTTTTTATTCACATAACTGACTGTGTTCACGTGAATACTCGCCAAAACTGACATTTTGACATAATTTTGTGTGTATTTGTCTGTTCAAGCGCGGAAAGACACAAAAGAGAGTTCAGTTCAGTACTCGTGCGCTGATGTCTGAGTGTTGGCTTTCTGTGTGCGCACAGAAAACCAGACTGAATTGAGCTCTCTTTCGCATCTTCATGCTTTTTCAGATCTATCCATATGTCTGCTCTTCTCTTTTTCCTAGACGTTTACATTGTTTACATGTACATTGTCTTTACACAAGACATCAGTTCTGACTGGATCTCTCATTTTTATTACTTGACAAAAATGTCAATAGATTTTCGTCATACTTTTTGTCATTCAAAACTGATTTTTATTTAGTTATTGTCTTGTTTTCGTCAGTGAAAAAACGCTGTTGTGCACCTAGTATTCTGTGTGTTTTAAGTCTCTGTTTTGCCCTAATGAAATTTCATCCAATATATGTTCTTAAAAGAATTTGGCTTTACATTTATTAGTAGTGCATTAGTAAACGTAAAGGTTTTTAGGTCTTATATTTAATCCTAAAGGGATATTTTCAGCAAAAATGAAAATGATCCCATGATTTACTCAGCATCAAGCCATCCTAGGTGTATATGACTTTCTTCTTTCAGCCGAATACAAAACTTTATGAACTATAATCACTGGCTTCCGGCAACAGCCGTACACGCATTTACAAGAGAGACAAGTATGAGGGTGAGAATCGACGCCTCTCATCACTTTGCTTCTGAAGGAATTTATTAACCCGCTGGAGTCGTATGGATTACTTTTATGATGTGCTTTGAAGCTTGGAGGAGGCAGAATATTATTTAATATAACTCTGATTGTGTTTGGCTGAAAGAATAAAGTCATATACACCTAGGATGGCTTGAGGGTGAGTAAATTATGGCATCATTTTCATTTTTGGGTAAACTATTCCTTTAAACCGTTAATATTTTAGCAATGCATAGAGTTATTCATAAAGAATTTCAAAGCAAATATCAAAGAAAAGTTAATATTGTAACTGCCATTGGTCGCGTCCAGTTATAATTAAGAATAATCCAATCTTTATCATGCCAAAACAGAACTTGAAGCAAATGTTTACATTCAACAGAAATCCAGCTGTATTAAAATGAACTTCACATGGATTATGTGAGAATAGTAAAATCATTTTACACAAAATGGGCCTCATGAAACATGAGCAGAACATATTTGTATGTAAAAAGGTTCGTAAAATGATTCTTACGTAAAGTCGTATTATGCGCGATGTCTTACACGTGTTTGTAATAAATCAAGTACCAATTTGTGATGTTTTTTTATCTGTATTTGCATCTTTTTTCATTGTTTATATTGCATATGTGTGTTTATATTGTAGATGCCAGGACAGACATCCTCAACAATGAGAAGAAGACAGCTCTGGATATGGCCACCAACGCACAAAGTGCCTCTCTGCTAAAGAGGAAACTGGGAGGAGGTGAGTCAAAAGGCGTCTTCTTTCAGTTACTCCCTTCAGATGTCATTTCCTGTGAGATATTCACATAACTAACGGTCTGTCTGCTGAATTTACAGTGATTCTGCGCACCCACAGTAATGCCGAGGAGTATCTCGATGATGAAGACTCCGACTGAGAGAAGAGCAGCACTAATGAAGTCCATTCATTCCTACACTCATTCCAGCACAAACCATTTTATGTATATAGATCTAATATCTGTTCGAGAAACATTACTTACAAAGGTTGGGAGGATTGCCACTGGTTGCCGTTGTCTGATAGTCTCAACTTTCTTCTTTATTCCAGTTCATTGTAAAAGTATTGCAGTACTTGCCCGTTCAGTACATGTTTAGGATGGACACATTGAACGTTTGTTCTTCTATTTGCTGCTCCTCTCTTAACTGTATTTATTCCGTAGAATTATCTTTTTGATTTTAAAGTGCCTTCTTTAATAGGGAGATCGCCCAGGCAAAACGTCTCCGAGCCCTGGGTCTTTTTATTCCAATAGTTTTATGCACATGTATGTGGGTAAGCATGTGTGCACCCCTGAGCATTTTAAATTTTTTATTGTGTATGTATGCGAGATGTTCTTGATGATAGAATTGCATGTAAATCCAAACATTACAACTATGCAAATAAATCAGTGGCCTTTGCTTGATATGCAAGACTCAAGCTTGGAGCTTGAATGCGTAGGTATTTTAAAGTGTCCTTTTTTTACCTTGTATGCATTAATTTAGCCTTATTTTCTTAGGTTAAAAAAGGGTAGTTGACTTAAAGGGTTAGTTCACCCAAAAATGAAATTTCTGTCATTAATTACCCCCATGTCGTTCCAAACCTGTAAGACAAGGATCACAAATTAAGGTGTTTTTGATGAAATCCGAAAGGTTTTTTATCTCCCATAGAAAGCAACATAATTATAATTAAATAATAATAAATTATTCAAGGTCCAGAGAAGTAGTAATTGTTCAAATAGTCAGCTGCTCACGTGTTACAGCATAGGCCAATACTGAGTCGGCGTTCTGACGTAAAACCTGGAAATGCTGGACGTAAACGGTGTAGCAGTAAGGCAGGTGAGAGAAGATATTGTTGAATAAAGTTATTTTTGTTTTTGAGCACAAAAAGTATTCTCATCGCTTCATAACCTCAAGGTTGAACAACTGTAGTCACGTTGACTAGTTTAACAATGTTTTTACTACTTTTCTGGACCTTGAATGACGGTAATTACGTTGCTTGCCATGGGAGATATCCCCCCCCCCCCAAAAAAAAAACTCGGATTTCATCAAAAATATCTTAATTTGTGTTCCGAAAATGAACGACATGAGGGTGAGTAATTAATGACAGAAATTTAATTTTTGGGTGAACTAACCCTTTAAGGACAAGCTTTTTTATTATTATTTATCATTTATTAGCGTCTAGCTTGTGCTGGTTTTTATGAACGTTGGCTTTGAGAGCAGCACGTTAATGCCAAAAAAAATGTAATTTTACAATCGCTCTAGGTCTTAGTTTATTTATCCATCTCAACTGTGGCTAAACTCCATCTTAATTTAATGTTATTAATCAATTTACTTTAATAATTTTTTGAAAAGAAATTGATAAAAATTTGTCGTGAAAAGACTTACCTCAGAAACTCGCGCCATTACTGTCAGGAAACGCTGTGAACGCGCGCGCATTTAATATTAATTACAAATTTAATAAAATAATTAGGAAGTGTTGAAAATAACCTAACTATAAAATTGAACAACCCAACTCTCACCGAAAATTAAATTTAAAATCTTCGGATATGCATGAAACATTGAACTTGACTAACAAAATGTGCTTGCCTGAATTTCTTTACAAAACTATATATATGTATATTTATATATAGAGAGGAGTTTGAGTGGATAGTAAATTAAGAAAAAGCACCAGCAAGAGCAACATGTATGCATTCCCAGGGTGTTTAAAAAAAAAAAAAAAAAAAATGGTTATGACATAATTCCATTTACACTAGTGTTATTTCATAGTTTTGATAGCTTAACTATGATTCAATGAATATATGCAAGTAGTATTTAGGTGTAGGTGTGTCCAGTCTTTTGAATGGCTTTGTGATTTTGATACTGAATAATACATTAACGACACAATATCAAGTTAATAATTTTAGTGTGTGATGTATTCAAGATGTGAATTTTTGTATTAATTATAACCACAGGCCTGAGTTTAGACATACTGAACACATTAACAAGGGCTTCAAATTCTATCATAAGGTGGCGCTAAAGAGCCAGACAACAGACAGTTGCACTTAAAATTTAATTAAAATGTAGTTAAATTTAAAACTTGATATCTGAATGTATTCTGTAAGCCTAGAAGGATGAGTCTTACTCCTTGGCAAAAAAAAAAAAAAAAAAGCAATTCTGGATATTTTAGTAGATCTGAGATGGGAAACATTGAAAATTATGCATTTGGCAGATGCCTTTATCCAAGGTGACGTATCAGTTCATGCATTTCCTTGGTAATGGAATACAATATGAATTCATATACAATATGACTTTAATACCGATAGAAAACATTACATTTTATCAGCCGTTAATGGGACTTCAATGCAAATACATCACAAAATAAAGAAGCATAAATCAGTAAATGAGATCCTGGTATTTTATTCAATGCCTTGTACAATCCATTTAGACCCCATGTTTTAAATACAATGTGCATGTCATAATTCAATTTAGAAAAAAATATGACATCACTCTGAAGAAGAAAATCTTTAAATTACTAGAACGGGGAAAAAAAGTTTTGTAAAGCTTTTGCCATCAATTATAATTCATAAGACTGTAATATATTTACTTGCATACAGTAGGAAATCATATGAATGGAAAAGGGGAAAAATGCATATCACAAAATTATTAAAACTCATTACATACAAGAACTTAAGACAACAATCATGGTAAGTAAATCGCACATTATGCCCGGTGGCAATAGGCACAATGTGGAACGCCACAAACTCAACAAAATGGGCATCTGAGCCCAAACTGGTATCTTTAAGAAGGCTTTTCATAAGAATGAAATAAGTATTATAACAGCAGAAGTGATTCTGTTCCACAGTCAAACTCTCATAAAGGCATAAGGATGGAAGCTCAAACCACTCCAGCCATCCAGAAAAACAGAAACCACCCATGAATATAAAAATAGAAACAATCATCAAAAAAAAAAAAAAAGAAAAAAGCACACTTTATAAAGTGATCAGACAGAGAAATGCATGCACCATAAGATCAGGACTGACAAAACTCTCTTGAGTACCAAAAATTATAAAAAATATACAGAATATGGCATTGACATTTTGATGATACCAAGCTGTTATTGCACCTTTGAGAAAACCTGATGTGGCCGATGGAGGAAAAGAAGCAAAATAAAAGAGCAGAGTGTGTCATTACCCTAGAAAGCAGCAAGAAACAACAGGGTTTTAGTCTGAAATGTGCAAAGAGATGTGTATGTTTAAGTTAAGCTCAATGTGTGTGTAACAAGTACAAAAATAGATCTTGATTTGTCCAATGCAGTCGATAATATCTAAAATAGCTCCACGCAATTTAAAGACCTAGTCTCTGATAACATCTGGATCTTTAAAAAGGCTGTTAAAAATCATAATGGCCTCCCTGAAGATCTACACTTGTCTGACAGTGCTTTGGCACAGGAACAAGCTGGTGTAATGCTCACTATCACCACAAGATGACACAATTTTTAAAAACTCGACCCTCGGGACTCTGATATTGGCGCACCTGCTCAAACACACACTTTTAACACTATCAGATTCTAGCTGAAGAGCTTGACAAAGCAGCTTTGGCAGTAGGGTTTGTCATTCTGCTCTTTGAATGTGCCCTTGTTCAGCTGTTTAAGGCAGAAGGCGCAGACGAAATGCTCAGGGTGAAACTTCTTGCCCATGGCAGTGATGCAACGGCCGGTAATGGGTTTCTGACAGCCGGAGCAGAGGGAGCCGCGGCGCTCGTGGTAATGAGCCTCACAGTAGGGCTGCCCTTCATGCTCGAAGAAACTGCCGTTCACAAATGGAGTGAAACACTCCTGTGGAGGAGAGAGAGAAAACAGAAATCGCTCAGTTAAACACAAACAATTCAAATAATGCTGCAAATAAAACAGCACAGATAGTATATGCAGCAATATAGACATCTGATAGCAACATGAACACCACAATTATTCCAAAACTGATACCAATATCTAGAGAACAGCATGGCTGGTGGTTGATAATGTGTATATGAATGAAGATCCTGAATATTTAGTTATACATCTTGAATATACACAGATCAGGCATAACATTATGACCACCTTCCTAATATTGTGTTGGTCCCCCTTTTGCTGCCAAAACAGCCCTGACCCATCGACTCCACTGTTAATTTCGTTAACGAAAACTATGACGAAAAAAAGGTTCGTTGACGATTTTTTTTCCATGACTAAGACGAGACGATGAAAGATGACACCAATTTCATTTGACGATAACGTAACTAAAACAACACATGCCATGTCGTTGACGAAAAAAGACGAGACTGAAATGTGGGTAAAAGACTAAAAACTTTTCCAAAATCACGGTTCTGAAATCACTTTTTGTTTTTGTCGAAAACATAACAGACCGTTTTAACAAGCGTTCATGCTTACGGTTGCCAGATTTCCAGAATTCAACCCCCCTATCAGGGCTTTTCTGTTAAACGAACACGTTTACTTAATCTTTGCCATCTGGCAACCATACACACGAGCTCTCTCGACACTGAGGAAGAAGCGCGGAAGATCTGAAAACACAGACAAGTAAGCTGGAGTTTAGCTATCTTCATTTGAGATTTTCTACTTAAATCAAAGTGTCATTCAGTCGGTGTCGGTCTATATTTCGCTGCTCGTTTGCGACCAAGTGTAGGCTGATATCCAGCAGTGGCTCTCAAACTGACGTACGCGAACAAAATGCTGAGTTAAAATAATCTGCAGCTTTGAACGAATCTTCAATGATTCATTCATAAATACAGCCGCATGCTTTGATAATGAAATAACTGGATGATTCACTCATAAAAAGGGTGACTTACCGCCACCTACTGGCGGTTTTAATGTAATAGTTAAAAGTATCACATCATCATTGTATTTATTGAATTTTTTAAAGCATTATTTATTTTATAAAGATATTCATAAAAAGGTAAAAAAAAAAAAAAAAATGCACCGGAAAAATCGATTTAAGAAGGCAAATATTGTCCCTTAATGGAAAAGGTGTAACTGCAGTAAGTGGAAAAGAGAGGGTACACAGAAGGATGTTAAATCCCTCAGGGGTACGACACTCTACAAAGTTTGAGAACCACTGAAAGAAGATATGTAGAACTGCACAAGTGCTACTGCTAAGAGTGCAATGTCAATACAGCCTGTTACCTTGATTCAAGTTTTTCATAAGCTTAAATGAATTGGTCTTAAGAGAAAAATTATGACTGTTTTGTCTAAAGATAAAATAGCTATCAAAATTAATGTTGGTAACTGTAGTTTGACTAAAAGTAAGGACTAAGACTTGACAAAAATGCAATGATTTTTCGTCCACTAAAACTAGACTAAAATATGAAAGACTAAAATGTGACTAAGACTAAGGAGCATTTTAGACTATAAAGAAGATAAAGACTAAGACTAAATCAAAAACGGCTGCCAAAATTAACACTCCACTAGACCCCTGAAGGTGTGCTGTGGTATCTGGCACCAACATGTTAGCAGCAGATCCTTTCAGTCCTGTAAGTTGTGAGGTGGAGCCTCCATGAATCAGACTTGTTTGTTCAGCACATCCCACAGATGCTCGATTGGATTGAGATCTGGGGAATCTGGAGGCCAAGTCAACACCTCGCTGTTGTGCTCCTCAAACCATTCCTGAACCATTTTTGCTTTGTGGCAGGGCGTATTATCCTGCTGAAAGAGGCCACAGCCACCAGGGAATACCGTTTTCATGAAAGGGTGCACATGGTCTGCAACAATGCTTAGGTAGGTGGTACGTGTCAAAGTAACATCCACATGGATGGCAGGACCCGAGGTTTCCCAGCAGAACATTGCCCAAAGCATCATACTGCCTCCGCCAGCTTGCCTTCTTCCCATAGTGCATCCTGGTGCCATGTGTTCCCCAGGTAAGCGACACACACACACCCAGCCATCCACGTGATGTAAAAGAAAACGTGATTCATCAGACCAGGCCACCTTCTTCCATTGCTCCGTGGTCCAGTCCTGATGCTCACGTGCCCACTGTTGGTGCTTTCGGCGGTGGACAGGGGTCAGCATGGACACCCTGACTGGTCTGCAGCTATGCAGCCCCATACGCAACAAACTGTGATGCACTGTGTATTCTGACACCTTTCTATCAGAACCAGCATTAACTTCTTGAGCAGTTTGAGCTACAGCAGCTCGTCTGTTGGATCGGACCACACGGGCCAGCCTTTGCTTCCCACGTGCATCAATGAGCCTTGGCCTTTTGGACCACTTTTAAATATTGGGATATTTATATGCCTAGCTGATATATCGGTTAATCACAATATACACACACACCTACATCAATGCATTCTTACACAGACACCCGCAAACACACACATACTGACCCTGCAGACAAAACACTCTGGGTGCCAGAGAGAGTTGAGGGCTGAAATGTAGTTCTCCAGGATGGCACGGGCACAGCCACCACACTTAGGGGCAAACATGTCAAAGTAGTCCTTCCTACAGTATGCCTTTCCCTCCTTCTCATGGAAACCTGCAGGAAATAGAGTAAAAAGTTGCCAAAGGCTTAAAACCTTTTAAGAAAAAATAGCTTGGTTAAAAAAAAAAAGTAAAGGCCAGCTAAAGAGAAGAAAAGAGGTTGAGAAGAGTGGAAGCTGCTTACCCTCAGGCCCAAAGAATGACCCGCACTGGGCACAAAAGAAATGCTCTGGATGCCAGGTCCTGTCTAATGCGGTCACCACCCTCTGCAGGACGAAATAAAGGCAGATGTACAATTCATGACAATGAACTGATGGCAAAACTAGAACAGAAAGCACAATTTAAATGTCAATGAATATATGCAAAATTAAGATATCCAAAACAAAGAATAAGACAATTACTAACAATTATTGGTAATGGTGTTAATTTCCCATTCCAAAAGTCATATTTCAACCTACATAATCAAAAATGTCAATCACATACTTCCTACATTCAGACCTGCATACTCTGACTCCTCTATTCAGACAGAATTGAGTGATTCAGGTAGTCAGGAATGGTATTTTAGCCTTTAGTTAAATATGCTTGTTATTTTTATTTCTTATGCATATGTTGTGATTATCTTATGATAATTTCAATTCATTTTCTATGTAAAGCACTTTGAATTACCATTGTGTATAAAATGTGCTATATAAATAAACTTGCCTTCCCTTACATAATTCTTGTTTAGCAATGTAAGCTACTCCAATCCTTACTTAATGCTAAACAAAATCCATGCTATTTTTGCGATACACATCTATGGAAAACAAAATTCCATTATGGAAAATAATAATGTCAATGTGTATATTTATCTGTATCTTATCATATACTGTAAACGTACAATCATAAACGAGTCAGCATTTCTCTTTAAAAATTCTCATTTTAGGCTTCTAATTAGTGACCAGTGTTTTGTTTTCCTCTATCCTCTGCGTCCGCGTTCATCTTTGCGTCGTGTGTCAGGGGTCACTCTTCCGCCTTAACTCGATGCGCACCTGAGCTGAGGCGCTACAGCAATCTGTCACGACACATTAAAGAGCCACAAAATGGTTTTCATTGTTCGAATTAAAAAATTAATTTAAATCTTGTCTGTCGACGTGTTGTCACTGTCCTCTTAGCTCCGCAATGTATTTTTCACTGTGTGTGGTGTGACAGCGCCATGGCTTGTCGGACAAACAAGAGTAACTAGGGGGAGGGGCAGGTCTTTGCGAAGGGTCAATTGTGTTTATCTGAAAGAAGATAGTCATATACACCTAGGATGACTTGAGGTTGAGCAAATAATGGGATAATTTTCATTTTTGGGTGAACTATCCCTTTAAAATGATTTGTTTTATGTATTTACATTTACATTCTCAGCAGACTATATGCATGTGTTGAGTTCGATGGCAAAGACCAATTTAGACTGTATTTAAGTGACTGTTTACCTCTGGCTTCAGGTTTCCTGTAAACATAAAGTGTGAGCAGCTATAGTAAGCACCATCACGATTGGGTGGTGACATATGAGACACACACAAACACACAGGCCTGTGAATGCCCCGTCTGTGACCGCTTAAGGTGGTGATAGGAAGCATAATCCTTACGTCCAGAATGGGTCCATTGCAGTAGTAACAGCGTGGAGAGAAGAGGCTGTGGTAGTCCTTTTCACAGTACGGCTGGCCGTCTCGCTCAAAGAAGTTTTTGGAACCTATTTCCTCCTGACAGTGAGTACACACGAAATGTTCCGGATGCCACGTCCGACCCATTGCTGTCACCACCTGAATGAATCAAAGAAAACGAGGATGGATGTGTACAGCTTCACTTAAAGTAGTAAACAACAAAAGACATACTGTAACTGAATATCAGCATCTCATGATGCTGTACAAGCTACGAAAGTCTGGAATCATTATGATTTTTTAAAAATGTTTTTAAATGTCTGCATTTAATTTATGAAAAAAATAGTAATATTGTGAAATTAAAAATAAATGATTAATGTGTGGATCTTTTAATCTAATCTTTTTTTCCCCCCCAGGATTCTTTCATGAATAAAAAGTTCAAAATAACAGTTTTTTAACATCAATAATAATAAGAAATCATCATATTAGAATGATTTCTGAAGGATCATGTGACACTGAAGACTGGAGTAATGCTGAAAATTCAGCTTTGACATCAAGCAGAAATTACACTTTAAAATATATTCCAATAGAATACAGTTATTTTAAATTGTAATAATGTTTCACAATATTACATGCATTAATGAATAATAATAATAAATGAAGCCTTTCAATAAGTGAGCACAAGACAAAAACAATTAAAAAAGTCTGAATTCTCCAAGCTTTATATAGACACACACACTGACATGAAAATATTCTTTGGTGGCTTTTTGGTTTGCTTTGGAACAGAGCTTCCGCTCTAGGGCATAATATCCTAAAAATGCAAATGGAATGTAGGTCAGGATAATGATTTGGGCATTAAATGAGATCTTCCGAAGATCTCCTACCTGGCCAGCGATTGGTTTCTTGCAGGCTCCACAAACACCTTTGGCTACAGTCTGGACACCCAGGCGGTTGAGGTCTGACTGCAGGCTGCCCAACATGTTATCCAGTTTATTCCCCTGCTTTGGGACACTGGTGGGGGAACTCTTGCCCTGAGCCATAATCTACAGCAAAAGGAAAAGAATTTTCATGTTTTAAAGTAAAGAAAATGTGGATGCAAATCCCACTCTGCACACGAAGACACAAAACAAGCAGCTTTGTTAATGTTAAACACTTTCTACTTGGTACACATAACTAATTACTACCAATTAGTCATTTAGCAGATGCATTTATCCAAAGTGACTTTCAATACACTTTTTACCAGGTCAATCTTCCTGGAGTAACCAGAGGTTTAGTGTCTTGATCAATGGCACAAATGTTGATAATTCATGGCGAAACACATGCAGGATTTGAAGCCACACCATCCACTGATACTTGACTTGTTTTGGAGAACTCAACACTGAGAAGTCAATATAAATGTACCCCTAATATGGAATGTAGTTGTTTAGATATTTTTGTGTGCTCCACTTTATACCATGACTATGTACAACTTTATTTTTTTAAGTCAAAAATTTCCCAACATAACCATCGCCAAGTGAAAAGGGTATTTTTAAACTCCTAATCAATCAGTCAGCATGAGAGCTTTATTTTTTTTTTTTTTTTACATCAAGAGCTTTTTCCTTCAAACAAACAGGACTGGAGATGTTGAACTGCACACATTTAATTGCATCATTTATTAGCCAATCCATTACAGGATGTTAGTGGTTTTTAAACTACACTTGTAGTTCTCAGCTTCGCTGAAATGTTTACTGCATTTGTCCTGTTTCACAGCCTTGAAAGCAAACAGCAATCAACAGCCAGCAGAGATACATGATCCTGCACAAACAAGAAATAGTTATTATACATAAACAGCAAATCTGGTTAGATTTTATGCAACATTTGCAATTTTATATTTCAGTTTATTTCACATAAATGGAAAGGCTTTTGAAACATGTCTGCTTTTCTAATCTAAGGAAACCAATCTCATGCTCTCTGCGTACCCTTCCCTAAATACAACAGGACCAAGAAGGTGTTAAATACATAATCAGATGACAGACCAAGCAAGGCCAAGGGTCAAAAAGTGCTGGTGTAACAGTATCCCCATCTCTGTTCTCACAATTCAAAGAACTGTGACACAGAAGCATTATTCACAAAACAAAAATAGCAACCTACACATCCTCTGTTATTTCTGCTTATGATTTCACACTTAAACAAGCTACTTCTGAATTACTCCAGACTGACTTTTAACTTGCAGCATTAAGCCTGGTTCATTTTGCAGCATTTTACACAATTTTGGCAGACTTGTTTCAGAGTCGAAAATCTACCAGTAAACAGGAAGAACACAAGCATAGATGGTAACAAACGTAATAAAACTCTTATGGTGTGTGCACACCGAAAGCGAATTTAATTATTTGCAAAGATTACATACAAAGTCAATGCAAAGATGGGAATAGACGCAAATTGGGCAACACGATTTGCCACGAATGCATGATATTCGCCTCGAAAAATTTCAGCTCAAGCAGGAAATTAGCATGATGCATTTTCACGCAAGCCGGTCAGCAAAAAGCTTATTGACAATTCCGGTTGTGTCAGAACATAGAGGAAAGCATTATTGTAGCCATCTGCGGGCACCCCGGAATTTATGACACAACATCTTATTCATACAGAGACCGGAAAATAAGGAGATAGCTTGGAGAAAAGTAAGCGAAGAAGTTGGACTACCTGATAAGTGATGAAAAAAGTGGAAATCCATTTACTACATAATGTTAACTTGACTGACTGATCCATTTCCACTTTAAAAGGCAACTGTAATTGATAACCAACAACTTTGGCAACAGAATTTGCTCACGTTCCAGGAATCTAGAGGAAAAACAAGGGAAAACAGACTGTCTTCATGGGACATGTTGGCACCAGCAAAATATTTAATAAATGCTGAGGCACTCCTAGTGCGAGCGCTGTTTGGAGGTCAAACACATAACAGCTTGCACTCAATAAGCAAAATGCTAGACACCTATGAAAGAATGGACAGAAAAGGCACAGGGTCTATCTGACCAATTAATTTTCAAAATGTTTCTCACGACATTTCTAGTAGTTTGTGATTACCGGATAGGAATCATTCACTTTTACATTCACATTCAAATTCAGAATGATTCACTAAAGATTCATTTAGAACGATTTATTCAACAGATTCACTTGAAAACAATTCACTCATTCAATGATCATTCATTTAGGTATCTCCCAAGGTTTTTTCCACTACAGTCACCTGGTGGAGTTTGCTTGCTCAGTTAGGGTTTAAAAGACAATTAATATAAAAGATGGTAAAGTCTTATACGTTTGTGCCAATCATTTCACGTCAGACTGCTTCACAAACGAGAGTCTTTTCGACTCCGGTTCGAACACATAAGGCTAAATACCGCTACTGACAGTTTCTGACATTTTCAGTGCGTGAGATTGCCCTGTTTTGTTGTTGCCGGTGTTTAGGCAATCTGTCCTATACCGGTATGCCAGAGCACGAGCTCTTGGAGCCCTGCCCTCTTCTTGAAAGAAGGGCCGGGAGCACCAGCTCATTTGCATTTAAAGGGGTGGACACAAAAATGGCGCGTTTTTGCTCACCCCCAAAAAGTGGCAATTTTTTAACATGCTATAAAAATGACCTGTGGGGTATTTTGAGCTAAATAATTCACATACACACTTTGGGGACATCAGATACTTATTTTACATCTTGTAAAAAGAGGCATAATAGGTCTCCTTTAACTAAACAAGCACTAACTTTGCAACATCAACACTAAAGCAAGTTCAAACACAATTCAAATGGTTGCGCACTTGTTTTTCTGGTGCATAAGGTCTATAATGCACTATATAAATAAATGTGACTTGACTTGAATGATTCACTATGGCTTGTGAACCAGTTTTACTCTACACTAACCCAACATACAACCAGTTTCCTATGACTTTTTATTCATTTCCATGACTTTTCCAGGCCTATCAAATTCCCTGATATTTTCATGCTTTCCATGATCGTGCGAACCCTTATGACAAAGATGCAAGCTCGGATCAGATGCAGATAAACAGAGAGCAAGTTCATGCCTGTACCGGTGGAAAAAGAGGTTCGTATTCCGTTTGGCAGCCCACAGATGATAAAACCTTTGGTGGAGGGGGTGGGGTCACAGGTTTGGGTGCAGGGGATGGAGAAGGGGTGGGGTCTTTAGGTGGAGGTGGGGCTGGAACTGGAGGAGCGGGAGGAGGAGGAGGAGGAGGAGGAGGAGGAGGAGGAGGAGAGGGCTCCCTAGGAGGCGGAGGTGGTGGGGGGAGAGGAGGTGGCCTCTGTACCACAGGCACTGGCTTTTTTGGGGCAGGATGGGTTAGGACTTTTTTCGGAGGACTGGGTGAGTCTGGAGGAATGATGATCTAATGGACAAAGAAATGTTAAACATGTAATAGGAAGTGAAATTGGCACAAAATTCACAATATTGTGCAACAGTCAGGTTTTTAGAAGTAAAAATCACATTAATTTTCTCCTTAGGAAGATTTTTTTAACGATAACCGAGGTTGAGGTTGTTAAAAAATGGTATATACTTTTGCTGAAGCTATCAGCTTACGTTATTTCAAATTATTGTTTAAAGGATCGTGTTTAACAGCAGAATTCCTGGTGAAAAACTACATTACCCGTGATGCTGTACAGAAAATTCCACCAATCAGAGAATCGCAGCGAGCAAGTCGTGCCAAAAGAGCTCTGCAGGGAACGCTCTCTCTAAATACTTAAACATTTGTATATATTTGCATATTTTACAATAAACTTAAAATATATTGTTTCTATATAAAAAAAAGCAACTTTAAATGAATAATTTAATAGTTTTCCCATTGTAGCCTTTGTCTTTTGCCTGTCTTTTTGTTTGATTTTAAAATACTTTTTTGCTTCACATCACAAACTTTTATTTGATTCACATCGGTTCATGGCTTATAACATTTTAACAAAGTCCCCTATGGGACAAATGAATGGAAAATATTCTTCCAGAACTAACGCCATAGAAAATGTGGACAAGCATTGTTGCACTCCATTTCAAAATGTTTTATAAAGGTTAAAAAGACAGTTTTATATAACAAACCAATTCGAGAACTGTTGTTGTGCAAGCTTTTTTGTTAGTTCCACCAGTAATCTTGTGACTTACGCTACCTTATCAACCGTTGGTGATACACCACCTTCCTCTCTTAAGCGCTGTGGGCTGGAACAGACAATGACCCCTTCCGTAAGCCAATCATCTGGCCGTTTTCGTGGCCGCTCAGTGCGACCGATTCCCAGTTTCCCTTGCAGCTCTTCAATGAGTAGATCTTGCCTGTTACTCTTGTTGAGAATGAGCGGGCCCATTTTTCTGCGCATGTGGCCATCACGAAACATTGGGTGAACGTTGGACGTTTCCTTTGTGCGTCTGATGACCGACTTAAGCTGCGGAGAGGCAGCATTAATGAAGTCACAACTTTACATTTTTAGATCATGCAATGTTTTTTTTTTTTTTTTTTGCAAACGCCATTCAAGAACTCAGATTTCCAATCCAAAGGCCTCTAAAAAGCAGGCAGCATGATAAAAATCAGTACTGTAACCTCACACCGATCAAAGCTGGGCCAATGCAAAGCATAGTTTAAAGCTTCCTTATCGTGACTCACAGAAGGAACATCTCTAACCTTTAACAAACAATCTGCAATGATGCAAGAGTGGGTATAAAGACCATGAAGCCAACAAAACATGCCAAAGCAATGCAAAGTAAAATTTTCAACTGGACTAAAAAGGAATTGAAATCACTACTAAAAATGTAAACAGACAAGCTACCGTAATGATATCAGGTGTTTAGAAGCCTCAGACTGCTGTTCAAAAAGAAAAGTTCTGATGACAGTTCAGTGGAATCGATATTCCCCAAATGTTGTACATTATTTCAACAAACTTCAGTTCTTTAAATTTTTAGCATTTTAAATTAGTTACTGGTGAACACAATTTATGATTTAAAAGTTATATTTCGAGATTGATTTTAATGCATCGAGAAAATGACTGAACGGTTACACCCTTTGACTTCACACATCAAATTTAGCACTTTGCAGAACATCTCCTGCAGCTATCTAAAAGGCATCATGTGCCCTGAAGAAAGAAAGAAGATAGAATGCAGTTGCACAATGACAAGCAAGCAAAGAAACAAGCAAGCCTAGCCTAGTCATTTAGCGGCATACACCTCATTGAGGAAGCGCGTCAGGGCATGCATTTGAACATCCCTAAGACACCTTTCACAGAATCTTATCCATTTCATGCACCACACATACTTTGGATTCCTCAATTCTTCACCTTTCCAAAAATATGTTACAAATCAATGCAACTGAATAGAGCAGCTACAAACCAAATGAAATGACTTGCCCTCCAATTTTAGGAGCACTAAGTGACATTTGTGCTTGTGTATCAGGTTTTTGAGAGGCATATTTAACTTGCTAATGGTTGGTGCTTCTATCTAAGCAGGATGGAAAGGTTCAGATTGGATATCAACAGGCCTCTTGGCCCAAGGATCAGGCTCGTGTATTTGAGAAAGCATAAACAGCCGTATGTGGTTCAGCATGCTTCTCGATCATGCTCGCTAAATTTAGGGGTGCAAATTGGAGACAGTCTGACAGAGTTGGTGCGCCTCATACTTGTCCAGAAGCGGAGAGCCTTTCAACCGCTGATGGCTGAAGGAGTGGAAGGTCCAGAGAAACATCTGACGCTCCGGGGTTAAAGGGGTCGTCTGTCCAACTGATCTCAGTTAAGGGGATTTGTGTGTCTTTATAGCCACCCTGTGGCATCAATTGATGAAGAAGTGCCAGAATGTCATCGTTCATTTCCGGTGAGGCAGGATATCCTTCAAGCAGTTTCACTGGCTCTGGTTGGGAAAGACTGGACGTCAACAGCTTGTCCAGAGCTTCCTCCAGTAGAGGCTTGGGGCAAGGAAGACTTATTCCCAATATGCCAGGTTCAGAGGTCTCAGGTTTCTCTTTGGAAGGCTTGGGAGTTAATGTTAGGGTTGAAACTGGAGGAGCAGGTAGTGTAATGAGAGTTGGCACTGGACTCTTGCTAGTAATCCCTGGCTCAGGACTTGGGCTCTTGGCAAGGACTCCAGGGATTGGACTTTTAGTTGCTTTAACAGCTGTAATGGGGCTTGGGCTCTTTCTTACCACGACTGGACTAGAGGTTTTAGCAATTGTTGCAGGACCAGGACTTTTCACATCGACAAAACGATTTGAGCTTTTCATAACCTCTGGTGGACTGGGGCTTCTAGCCACTGGGCTAGAAATCCTTCGAATGGTAACTGGTGGGGAGGCCTTTGCTACCACAGGTGTACTGTTTTTGGAAACCAAAACTGGACTTGAGGATTTCACATTGACGGTCTTGGGTGAACTCATTTCACGTTTGTTTAAACTTGATGCCGGAAGGCTTGAAGTTTTTGCAGATGGTTCTGGTGATGAACGAGACTCAGGGGCTGGACTCTTTGCACTAGCAACTACCAGTGGTTTATCCGAATGGGTCTTGGTGGAAGTGCAGATCACTGTGGAGCTGGACATTTGAGCTACAGTTGTTGATTCCTCAACAATGTGGAGTTCTAGCAGAAGTGGTGCACAATTAGAGGAAGGAGAGCTGCATTCAGATACCTCTGCTTCTGGGACTGGGACAGAAGGGACTGTGAGGCTCTTAGTCACCACAAGATTGGGAAGTTCTGACCCTTTAGTGGATAATGAGTCCTCCTGAACCGACACAGAGCCAGACTAGACAACCAACAGTAAGAAAACAATAATCAAAAAGAAAGGGAGGAAAGCATTTGAGTAGAATCATGAAGGCATGCTGGGAATGATCCATTATCTGCAGCGAGTTATGTAATATCTCGAAACGTTTGGCATATTGGGTCAATAAAAATGTATTCTAAGAATGCAACAAAGTACAAGTCGGATATTTGGTTTACCAACCTGAAAGCAAATATGATCACCAGAATTCCCAGATATAACATGACACCACAACCACAACATTCCAGATTCTTTTTGACCGCAGTGTGGCTCATGTCCAAGACAGATATGCTAACAAGACCTTCATAATGGCATGCCCTCATACAGGCATATAAACCTTTATTCATTTCAAAGGCCTTGACTGATAATATACTACTGTTTACTATCTGATTATCATTATCAGCACTCACAGACATGCATATAATAAATCATAAGATTAAAACACAAAACCAATGACAACTCATTCAAAAAGCCTTTGTAATGCTATAGGACAGATTATTTACCAATAAATCATTAAAAACTTTATCTAAACACAAACTATTCCATCAAAACTTTTTTTGAATAAGACTCATATTCTACTGTGTGGTAAAGAAATGGATCATAGTTTAGTTTGGAAGTTTGTAGGGAACATTCATAGGAAACGTGAAAAATAACAGGTAATGCCATTTGTCTCTCTTGCTCCAAGACTTACATTGCTCTGAACTTTGAAGTCAGACAGTGAAGCCATGAGTTCGTCGAGTTCTCGTGTGGCTGAGGAGGCTGAGATCCTGGCCTGCTGCTGGGTGGGGGTCTCTTCCTGAACTTCTCTCAACTCAGCAACCATCGGCACTGATGGGGCGGGTCTATACATTTTACAACATTAAAAATGGGATGTAAGAACAGGTCTAGGGCACAGAACATCAATGTTAACTACAGCGGAGTACAAATGACCACAAAGAAAATCTGGGTTTTAAAGTCTAATTTAAACTCTAAAATGATTTTGATAAATGAATTGAATTTTTGAATTCAAAGAACATATTAGAGGTGGGCAATATGACCAAAATCTTATTGCACAATATAAGAAATTTTATTTCATAATAATGATATATAACACTGATATTTTTAACATCATGTACATCCTGCTCTTTATTTTCTCATTCATACATGTCTCTTTATCACTGTAAAGTGTCAATATCTTTAAGTAGTACTGTGCTATGTGGATATATTTACATAATGATATCTAATGATAGATACTTTGTATCATTGCCACAATATATATCATCACACCGCCCAGCCCTACAACATATTATCAACTTCTGTCGTTATTACAAAAAAGGTTGTAAAAAAAAAAAAAAAAAATATATATATATATATATATATATATATATATATATATATATATATATATAAAAATATTTAAATTAGAATATACAAATATTAAATATTATTATATAATAAAATATACAAATATTTATTAAAATGTATTTAATAAAATGTTTTCAGCAGTGTATAAGCTTACGCAGGGGCCGGCACGGAGCTCTCCAAATCGTTTAACAGGCTCTCCACACTGGGTCTGACATCATCTATCCCCCGACTGGGTGCATTGCGTTTGGGTTTTTCTATCTTTGGAGGAGGTGCTTTCACTACTGATGAAACACCGTTTTCTGGGACATAGCGCTGGGCGTTGCTGGCTGGTTTGGGTGGGTAGGTCTCTGTGAAATATAAAATAGAAAAACATCCACATTTTAAAAACTGTCAAAATTGGCATCTGATGTTGGTAGTGCTTTAACAACCCTGACTTTTTGAAGGGCTCACCTTCAGTAGCGAAGGAGGGAGTGCTCTGCTGTACGGCGTTGAGCTCCAGCAGCAGACGGTCCAGCTCTGACAGGTTACTGCCCAGTGATGAGCTCATGACGGCAGTGGGGGAATCAGTAGTCTTCTGCTTGTTGGGGAAACTATAGACGTGCTCTTCGTCGGTCTGTGACACGCGAGGACTGGTGCTTTTCGGAGCCGAGCTAAAAGACTTGAGGAAAGAAAATATAGTTGTTTAACATTTAAGCATTTTTACTTTATAGATGGGAGCAGAAATAGCAAAAATATCACATTAAAAAAAAATTACGATACACCTGGGGTCTCAAAGAACCACTTAATGGTAGGGGTGTAACAAGACACTTAGCTCACAAGACGAGACAAGACACGAGATTGGGTTCACGAGAACGAGACAAGATTTTTGCATAGTATTTTTAAGAAATCCTCAATGTCAAAATTCATGACTGGAAAAATAGCCTGCAGGTGCATTTTGAAATGTTTTAACTAATCATCTTGTAATGAATGTCATTTTAGTTCTACTTTCTGAGTATGAATCATCATATTCATTGAAACAACAATACAACAATATACAAGCACTATAAAAGGTTTTGCCACTAACTCAACTGACTGGCTTCTCTCCTGTATGATTTCAAATAAGCCTCTTCAGACCTTACCGTACATGAATTATGAGCTTCCAGAACTTCTGATTGAGGCTGTGTGTGACCTCCTAATTGAACTCCTTTCCACAAATTGAACATAGAAATAAAAACAGTATAAATAACAAAAATAAGTTGTTTTTTTAGCCTTATTAAGTGCAAACAATAAGCGCAACCATAAACAAATTACTCTCTCAATATTGTGCAAACAGAGACCAAAACAGAGACCAGAGTAAGAAGTGGTTACAACTACACAGCCGAGCCTAAGATAGCTTTGATATTGTGAGACAGGATATTGTATGTAGCCTAATTTGCACGCATCAGGGAGCAATTGCAATCGCAATCGCACGTACTCTGTGTATAGGGAGCGGCGGTGCTGAGTGCACATTCTACAAGACAAGACATTTATTAGATGCTTAAGCTCTGTTGCACAACGAATCCTCCGCCATGGTCTTGTCAGTCATCTCGCCTTACTCTCGTCACACGATCAGTGAACTGTGATTTCTGCTGCACTGTGTGCGACTCTGCAGCTTGGCGGTGAGGAGGTGGTGCTGCGGTGAGCACCGTAATGTAATGTAAACATAGAGGTGGCATATTCTATGCTAATTTCACCCTCATAACTCCGTCATGGCGATATAGCGAGACAGCTTTTCACCTCGACGAGAAATCTTGTCACATTTTAATATTGTGAGATCCCGTGGCACGAGATCTAATCACACCCCTACTTAATAGTTTAAAAGGCAATTAATAAACAGTAATATTATGGTTTAAATGCACTGACACTCAGATGAGAATAAAATTTGAACTGGATAATGAGCTGGACACTAACTTTGCAACATCAACACTGTTATTGAACTGTAGTGAATCAACACTGAACTGAGCTGTATACTAACACTATTGTCTTCTGTAGAGCTGCTTTACATCTTAGATTCAAGGGGACATCATTCCACTCCAATTCCACTTGGGAGCAACTACCTCAAAAGCACAGTCACCTTTAGTCTAATCTAGAGCAAAGGACGAGCTAACAAGATCTGTTTGGAGGATCTCAGATTCCTGCTGGAGTTATAAGGTTGCAACAACTCTTTAATATAAACAGGAGCTTGACTATGCAATGCTCTAAACACAATCACAAGTATTTTAAACTGAATTCTAAATTTGACTGGGAGCCAATGTAGGGAAGTTCAAATTTGTGTTACGTGTGATCTCTTTGATGACTTAGTTATAAGTTCGGGGACAGCATTTTGAACCACTTGTAACAGTTTAAGGGATGAATTACTAAGACAAGTAAAAAGAGAATTGCAATAATCATGATCTCTTTGATGACTTAGTTAAAAGCTTGGCGGCAGCATTTTGAACCACTTATAATCGTTTAAGGGATGAATTACTAAGACAAATAAAAAGAGAACTGCAATAATCAAGGCGGGAGGGAATAAAAGCATGTATAATCATCTCCATCTCCACTGTAGACACAACTGTCCTTAGTTTCGCAATGTTTCTCAACTGACAAAAACAATTGCGAACCAGAAACAGTATATGTTGATCAAGACTAAAAGCCTGACCCATATGAACACCTAAATTACAAAGGGTAGGTTTAACAGAATAAGATAAGGAGTCAAAACTGTCCATCACCTTTGGGAGAACACCAGCAAGAGCAGAGATAAGTACTTTTGTTTTTTTCAATATTTAACTGCAAGTAATTGTTTGCCAACCAATCATTTATAGAGTTAATACAGTTTAAAAGAATAGACAATTTTGTGATTTTGTGGGTTTTAAAAGAAATATGTAATTGAATATCATCTGCAAAGCAATTGTAGCAGAAGTATCATCAGTACCTCAAAAGTACTCATCAGTTGTCCTATAGGCAGAAAATACAATGGGGCCAAAACAGAACCCTGGGGAACACCACAGGACAGATGTGCTATCATGCCCAAAAGGCTGCAAACAGGCATTTAAACATCCAAATGTAGTCTATGCGACATCCATCAAAAACATTTAATGTCCAGAACGTTTACTGAAACTAAGCTATAAATACAGCTCCAAACTGTGAGCTCATTAACATATGACCAACTGCATTTACATAACAACTAGTGATGCACCGACATTTCGGCAACTAAAAGTTTTCAGCCGCAACAGCAACTTTTGGTTTCGGTTGAAATGGTTTTGGAGGGATAAAATTGTTGACCAAAACAGTGATGTTTAATTAGCATTTATCAGAGCAATAAGCTTTGTGTTTTAACATGAAGTCTCAGCTTTCAAATTCTGACAATTTTATCAGGGAATTCAAACAATAAATGTGGTTTGATGCACTTGAATAAAACTGCTTGTAAACAATGTCATGTTATGTTATATTTACCTTTTGGGGGGGGGGGGGGGGGGATGGGGGGGGTGACGTTATTGAACGTCCATAAACTCATTAGTCAGCTAGAAAAATAACTCTAAAGAGGAGCTTTTTTTTTTTTTTTTTTTTAAATACAGTGGTATGCAAAAGTTTGGGAAAGTTTGCAGAATCTGTGAAAATGTGAATAATTTTTACAAAATAAGAGAGCTCATACAAAATGCATGTTATTCTTTATTTACCTGGATGTTTACCAAAAAGTTTTCACCCCCTGTCTATTAATGCATCGTGTTTCCTTCTGGAGCATCAGTGAATGTTTGAACCTTTTCTAACAGTTGTGTTTGAGTCCCTCAGTTGTCCTCAGTGTGAAAAGATGGATCTCAAAATCATACAGTCACTGCTGGAAAGGGTTCAAATATGCAAAAGATGCTGGAAAACTGAAGAATCTGCAGGACCTGGAAGATTTTTCTGAAGAACAGAGCTCAGTTTAACTGCTCAGAACAAACAAGAGACTAATGAAGAACCATCACACAACAAACAAACCGTCGTAGATCATCAGGTAACCACACCGTGTTAAGAACCAAGGGTTCCCAAACTCTTGAACAGGGTCATTTTAATAAATTCAGCTATTTTTTGTCTTGTGGACTTTATGTAAACATCTTTTATGTAAAATATCTTACTCAGGACAGTACTAAATAAAGAATAACATGCATTTTGTATGATCTCTCTTATTTTGTTAAACTTATTCACATTTTCACAGATTCTGCAAGGGGTTCACATACTTTCGCATACCACTGTATATGTACTATATAACATTTATTATATTTTTACTTAACCTGTTGTCTTCATTATTTAATGTATGTTTGAATAATGAATTTTTTTATTATAGCCACTGTTTAAATGTTTATATTTCAACAACAAATTGGAGTACAAACATAATTCTGTTATAAGGTTGATATAAAAACTGGCCTAATGTACAAATTTAAATGTTTGTAAAACCCAGTTTTTATTTGAGGGTTAATTATTAAATACATCTGATAAATTAATTGATTATTTCATAAAATATTTTAGACCAGTTTTTGGCCAAATTAAAACTTTTTTTTTTTTTTTTCAATACATATTCATTACTCTCTTAAAGGTACAGTAGCATAAAAAGTCAAAATCTCAGGATCATTCAGAGGTTGGAAAAGTTTCTACTGTTTTGGGTCCAAGAAAGCTTGACTAACATTATAAGTGAACTTAAAAAAAAAAAAAAAAAAAATGCTACAAATATGTAGAATATGGCCCCATTCAAGAAACCCTGAATATGCTAAACCTGCTTAATGGCGCAAGTTTCTGGAGCAACTGAAGATGAAGAAGTGCTTTACTCGAGGGCACGACAGGCAGAAAGTGGAACGGGACGGCATCTGGTATTTGTTGTAAGGTTAAAGGATAACCAAGTTGACTCATATAAAGACCAACAAAAACCCTGCCGAAAAAAAGAAACCCTTTCAGGAAGTAATGGTGCATTTTACCTGGGTTGATGAGTGCTTTGATTCTGGCTTTTCTACCCAAGATCCATTCAGTGTTTCAGCAGGAGGGGAAGTTACTCGAGGTGGGGAAGATACGTCCTGATAAGAGTCACTTCCTGTGGGGCAGGAATATGGCGTCTCTTCTGGCAGAAAAACAGCTTGTTTGGAAATGTGGGAGGTTGTGGACTCCAAATCCGCAAGAAGAGCATCTGTTAAAAAAAATAAAAAAAATTCATTCTCAGGCAACATGTACTGATAAAACTTTGGGTGACAGTGTCTATCAAATACATAAAGTAAATGTAAAAATCTGAAGCTATGGATTCAAAGGTCTGTTCAAATCCATAACCTCAAGTATTCAGATATTTGCATCAGATTCACATTCCCTGGAATTGTTCCGCGCATAATTAAATCTATCAGAAATCAAACGGGTTGTTGTTGAAAATAACCCTGTTTCAACGTGACTTCGTCAAGTCTGTTCAAAACACGGCTCTCTCGGCTGGATCGGATCCTAGAGCGGTTATTATGAATCACATGACCAGGATGGTGAAATCACTGCAGGCTTCACTCATATGGGGTGTGGCGGAATGACAACCTCACATGTCAAGACTGCTCTAAAACTGCCTAGAGGGATAGATTCAGCAGGAAGTAAAGCGCAAAATGCATGTGCATAAATGGACACACCTCTTAATGCACACATAAATCAATATTCAAAAGCCATACGCTCAGAAATAGAACAGAAAGCACTTCCACAAACAACTAAGTAAGGTAAAACATGCTCTTAAAGTGACTATAAACAGTTTTCCGACCATCACTGGTTTAAAGTCCTTCATATAACAATTACTTTTGTGATAAGTCACCTTTGCATCACCATCCTTTCTACCAAGCGTGTTACGTCGGTCATGTCTACACAGGAAGTGATTAATGTCACATTGCAGCATGACAGCTTGAGGTTCTTGATACTTAAAGCCACATATCCTCTCAATTTGTTTGTCAGATTGAACTAGTGAGCTGAGCTGTAAGCCCAATGGTAAACTTCAACACATTTCTCATAGTTTACCATTGGGCTTACAGCTCAGCTCACTAGTTCAATCTGACAAACAAACTGTGAGCCAGAAACATGGTCAGTAGATATTTAAATACTAAACAAATAAAGTTTAGAGCATATTTTAGAGTAAATATAAAATCCATAAAATTCAGCACAAATTTATTCATAAACACAACATAAAATTCAGAGCAAATTAATATAATATATATAAATATTTCTCATAAAATACAGAGCATATTAATTCAAAAATATAGAATTCAGAGCAAATTAATTCATAAATATAGAAACATAAAATTCAGAGCATAATTGAAAATATATAATGTACAATATTGAGAGCAAATTAATTCAAACAGAGGAAATTAATGAATGAAAATATACTAAATTCAGAGCATATTAATTCATAAATATATAAAGTATAAAAAACAGAGCAATGAATTCATAGATAAATCAAAACTCTAAATAAAATAATTTTATTCCAGACAAATGAGAAAAATAAAAACAGCTAGAGTAGCCATGCAGCATATAAATAATATAAATGGGGTGTCCGTCAAATGAAGCTTCAGTTGTCAGTGTTTGCGAATTAATTGTAAGTGGAGTGATCTAGTTTTGACGCTTTTCAAGACGCTAATGTTCGGTGTCGACGCCTAGATGTGAGGCAATAGGTTTATTTATTACCATACATGTTATACAATCTAAAACTCACACAAGACACACGAATGCAACAAAACATCAAACTTAACCAATTTCTGTAAGCCGAAGATACATTTTTTCGGTTCACAAACACACAACACTCTGTTAATCACACAATATCAACCACCAATAACGGCAGATCTCAAAAATCACCATTACAGGCACAAACACATGAAAGCCACAGTCCCTAAGACACTTTTTTTCCCAAGAAACAACCAACTAAAGGCAAATAACAGCAACAGAGTGAAGCTGGTTACTTACACTGTGAGAGGGACAGACAGTAACGCCCTGCTGATCTGTGTGTCTTTACCTTCGCACTTTATTTCAGACGGGAGGAGCTACGACAAGGAATGGGGAAAAAACAGATAGGATAAGAGTGGAATATGAAAGAGAGAGAGAAAGATCTAGATGGAAGAGAAAAGAAACAGAAGGAAAACGTACTTCAAGACAGGACAAGAATCACTAACTCTGCCGAGTACAGTAGCAGTGACTGTGGAGTAAGTCGTCCGAGGGGAGGGCAGGCTGTTTTTTGGCAGGTGCTAACTTTAACTACCCCTCCACATACCAGATACTAAAAAGGTTGCTGTACATGACCTGTCTGCAAATGTGTGTACAGGTCACTAATCTGAGTGAGAGAAAAACACTGCTACCATTAGACAAACAGATTAACTTTCTAGATATTCATTCAATAATACTTTAGGATCATAATTATGTCATTTGCAAAATAAATGTGATTATTAGCAGAGAAAGGAAAGCAAGCAGGAAGACTCTGAGACTTGTATCTGATCGTATCTCGACTGTTTGTTCAGCAATCAGCCTGATGAGGGAGTGGCAAAGGAAACATTAACCCATATTTCTCTCTCTGCTGTTCCTTCATCTACATCCATTATAATGATAATAGAAATTACTCTACCGCATGTTGAAATTAAGCATCTCTTCAACCTAATATCAAATAATTTGACCAAAAAATGGTGCATCACACTCTTAAACCAAAAAAAATTGTAATAAAATTCAAATAAAACACCACTTTATAGAGATTGCACTAAAAAAAAAAAAAATAGCAATTACTAGTCACTGAAACATAACTAGAGTAAATACTCTATATTTTCCAGTTGCATGGTTGGAAATCACAATTTATAAATTCCCTTATTTTTCCAGGTTTTCATGACTGTGGGAACCCTGGTAATATTTGTGCACAAACATCTAATAAACATGTTAAAATGAGTGGATTGTAAATAATAAATGTTACAAAACTCTGCTCTCACATCCACAAGTGGATGTTTAAGTGACATTCTGGTTCCTAAAATGACACAATCTAAATTAAAACAAACACATTGAATGGACACTGCGGTGTTTAAATAAACTTCCCCAATAAGATGCTGAGATGTGCAAAACTACATATCCTATATGGAAGCATGCCGAAATATATTACCAAAGCATGCTAACATCATCTCTAAATCTATATTTAACTCCCCTTTAGATCACTGATATTAAAAATATTAAGGCTGATACAAAAAGAAGAAGTCTTGATAGTCAACCACACTTGGGGGTTGGGTTGTAAACATTTGTATCTGCTGCTGTATATTATAAACAGTATATGTTTTTGGCGCATTAGCTGTCTGCTGTGTATGATTAACAAATATAAATGCACATATCTAAATGTGTAACTGTGCAAATGAACAAAAAAGGAAGTATAACTGCAAGTATACCTGCATTTATGCTTTTTTTTTTCCACACTGCTCTACTTGATGCCACTAATCAAACGATGAAAATGCTAAATCGGCATGCACTAATCAAGATTTTACAATCAAATTTTTGTCGCCATTGTTTCAGAGGATCTGTTTACAGATGTTGTTATATTTCCACACAAATGACACTTTGGGAAATGATTGCAATGCAAGTCCTCAACAACCAGCCAAATGAAAAAAAAAAGAAGAAAAAAAAAAAAAAGATTGATGACCAATTGACTGGTGCATCTATAATGCTAAACTTTGATTGGTGTGAAATGTCTGAAAGCTAAAAGAAACCTCAGGTCATATAATCATTGCATTTTCACAATAAATCTGGGTTCATTTCCTAAAAGCATTGTTAGCCAACTATGAATGCAAGTTCCGCCATTATCAGTACAAGTCTGTTTCCTGAAACCACAGTTCCAGCAAACAACATTCGCAACGACAACTCTTGAGCTGTTTAGAAGCATAGTTTCTTGTTTTTATGTGGATTTCTTTTATGATGTGTGAAATCCTTGTCTTGAGCAAAATAAGCAAGCTGGCATTCAGTACAATCTATATCTTTTATTTCGAATATATACAAATGTCATTTACGTTTTTTCAGTTTGTCAAGGGATTTAAAGCACCCTTTTTGAAGAGTGCACATATGCGTATGTGCTCTAGTACGTAAGAACGAGCCTATGATTGAATCTGGAAATAAAGCAAAATAGCTGAGAAAAATGAGAAATAGTGGCAAAATCTATTAATTTGAGTCCCACTGAAGTGCCTTGAAACGCCAGCATTATTTAATGAAGTGGTTTCCACTGAAACAGAAAGACAGGGCAGAACATAAACAGCTCCTTCCCTTTTTTAAAATAACCAACAGTGTTTTGTTTATACCACAGCTCGATCAGAGTAGTTGAGTTTGGTAAAACCTCAGTTTCCTTCTAATCTCTAACCATTTCTCATCATAATGTCCTTTATATCACTTATATACAGCATTCTGTACAGAATTCAAATGGGTCCGATGCGTTTTGTGGTCTGAGCCGACTTGCGCATGTGATCCGCACTGTGCTATCATGCCTTTGGACCGGAGCAGACTGTGTGTACTGTGGTTCGCGTGACACTAACATAAATCCAGACTTCATTCGCCTCAATGGAAAGCATTTACACTGTCTTAACCCTTTAGAAGCTAAAGCTAAAATAGCCCGTTTTCACATATGTTTTTTTGTGTCATTTTTTTTTTTTTTTTTTTCAGAAAACAACTGGCTTTCAATAAATTACAGTTATTGACCATTAATATATATATGGTGAGTTTGTAAATAGAATTTAAATAGATTAAAAAAATGAAAAAACTAAACAAAAAAAAAAAACAAGAATAACTTTTCTTTTTTATTTAGAAAAAAAAAGAAAAAATGATGATCGAAAGAATCTAACACTTCAAACTTTTTTCATACACGCATACATATACTACATATGCACGCATACATGCATGCATACATTTACCACACGGACACATTACACAGATGCACACACCAAATGCGAAATGCGAGCCTCACTTAGCCTCCTCCCAAGTCTTATCAAAAATCATCCCAATCGACTGTGTACTCCTTCGCCATGTTTTTGTTTGTTTCTTATATTATTTATGCGATCCAAAACTGCGTGCTCTATATCTCTCAGTTCAAATCCTCCTCCACCCGCTCTCCCCGAAAGCGGCTGCCATTTGCTGATGGAAGGCACGAAATTACCGTAATAACCCATATAAAAGCCCATGTTGTCTACTGTCTGTAGCTATTTTAATTCAAGAGTTCAAGAGTTACGGTAACATGAATACAGCTTGGTTGGATGTGTCGCCGACGACACATTCGGTTTTAAAGGGTTAATCGTGCCCTATGTGATACTGACCATGTAGAAAATAGCAAATGTGTGAACAAGTGACCAATTTCAGCTGCAGCTTCAGCGTCTATTTATAATGTAGGGGGCGGGATGCTTCAGATTCTAGAGAGCATTTGACTGGACAGAAAATCTGATGAGAAGCTGTCATCAAAATCATTCATCCATATTGGTGGAAGTAAGAGTAAGTTTTGAACGCTTTTATCTTGCATTGTCTGATAATGCATGTCAATGGTAACAAAATCTATGAGAGTAAAAAAAAAAAAAACATGCACAGACAAATCCAAATTAAACCCTGCGGCTCGTGACGACACATTGATGTCCTAAGACACGAAACGATCGGTTTGTGCAAGAAACCGAACAGTATTTATATCATTTTTTTTACCTCTAATACACCACTATGTCCAACTGCCTCACGGCTCCCGGCACGTGAGGTGTGTACGCGCTCTGGAGTAGTTTACGCATTCGCCGGAAGTGATCTCTCGCACGTATACGTCACTCATTGTTTACACAGTGCACAAACATTGTAGGTACGACGGCTAATCAAAATGGTACTTACTTGCGCTTATTATATAAATACTGTTCGGTTTCTCGCACAAACCGACTGTTTCGTGTCTTAGGACATTAATGTGTCGTCACGAGCCGCAGGGTTTAATTTGGATTTGTCTGTGCACGTTTTTTTTTACTCTCATAGATTTTGTTACCATTGACATGCATTATACGACTGACAGACCATCATCATTTGTGTTCTACTGAAGAAACAAAGTCACCTACATCTTGGATGCCCTGGGGGTAAGCAGATAAACATCAAATTTTCATTTTTGGGTGAACTATCCCTTTAAACGGTCAAATACACACAAAATTATGTCAAAATGCCTATATAGGTGAGTATCCAGTCAGTTTTGGAACATTAAATAGTTGAGAAAGAGAACACAATGTGTAGCAGTATTTTGGCCATTAAAATTGCAATCGGTGCATCTCTACTTCTATTTTTCATTTTTATTTAGAAAAAAAGAGAAAAATGATGATCGAAAGAATCTAACACTTCAAACGTTTTTCATACATGCATACATATACTACATATGCACGCATGCATGCATACATTTACCGCACAGACACGTTACACAGATGCACACACCAAATGCGAGTCTCACTTAAAAATCATCCCAATCGACTGTGTACTCCTTCGCCATGTTTTTGTTTGTTTCTTATATTATTTATGCGATCCAAAACTGCGTGCTCTATATCTCTCAGTTCAAATCCTCCTCCACCCGCTCTCCCCGAAAGCGGCTGCCATTTGCTGATGGAAGGCACGAAATTACCGTAATAACCCATATAAAAGCCCATGTTGTCTACTGTCTGTAGCTATTTTAATTCAAGAGTTCAAGAGTTACGGTAACATGAATACAGCTTGGTTGGATGTGTCGCCGACGACACATTCAGTTTTAAAGGGTTAATCGTGCCCTATGTAATACTGACCATGTAGAAAATAGCAAATGTGTGAACAAGTGACCAATTTCAGCTGCAGCTTCAGCGTCTATTTATAATGTAGGGGGCGGGATGCATTAAATGGTAATGCAAATGGTAAATGGTACGGGGTGTAACATTAAATAGTTGAGAAAGAGAACACAATGTGTAGCAGTATTTTGGCCATTAAAATTGCAATCGGTGCATCTCTACTTCTAAATATGAATTTTGTCAATGTTTTGGAGCACACTAGCTTATAGATAACAGTAAGGCTAACATATTCATACTAAAAGCAAAAAAACTTTAATTTTGATTACATGGTGACTTTCGGGAAATTTCATGACTAGTGAGTTGATTTCTTCGACGATGCATCGTACTATAGTAGTTAAGCAGCGAGTTGCATCGTTGTAAGGGAAACGCACCACCGAATAGTCAGGTACTTGTGCCCATCCTCATCGCAGATGAGCAAAAACTCACATATCAAACAGACTGATTTGCAAGCATATGTAGGTTTATATGCACATTAACTTTACCAGTGTCAAGACAATAATCCTACCTCTCCCTGTCACCCAATCTGCATCTGGGATCATGTACGTCCCGTCTGAATCAGACATGCTGGTCAACTGAACGGCAGAACCTGACAATGACTCTCCAACATGTGCTCCTTTAGTTTCCAGAGCTGTGTGTGTCTCTGATGCCTCCGTCAGAGCTGAATCTGGGGCTGAATGTGGGTCAGGAGCGGATGTTAATGATGGAGCGACTGAATCCACCTCTAAAGTTGAAACTGATACCGATTCAGCAGCTAAATCAGAAATGGTCTTCTTTTCTAACATATCTTCAGTGGCATCTGTCACAGAAGAGGAAACAGGTATGAGATCATCAACCACGGTTAAATCTGGTGAGGTCTTCTCTAGCGAAGTTAATATACTGGTCTCAGGCACCTCAGTCTCTTGAAACTGTCCCACTTCTGGTGTGAAATCCTGCATGTCGAATTCCGATAAAACCTTTTCAAACTCCTCGACGGCAAATGCTGATGCGGTTTCTTCATCCATCGGGGAACAAGTAAGGAACCGCACCCGAAAGAGTCGAGCAGAGGATCCGGAAAAGTCTGGACTCAAAGAGTTGGATGAGGAAAGGAAGGGTCGTTCCCGTTCCAAAGCATTCAAAACATTCCACAGGGCTCGATTATGTATACAGCCGGCAGTTCGCTAGATAACGGTTACTCTCAGGGGGATTTGCTTACATAAGCTATAGACACTACACAAACCCATATATGACCACGTTTTAGGGTGTACAAAAATGTACTACGGGGAAAAAAAAATTCCCAGACGTTATCTAGAAAGAAAGTTATTCCGAAAATCTCTAGAAAACCCTGCAAGAGCGAGAACCTTCATTCCTTTGAATGACTATACAGGATGCCACTTATTTAAACATCGTTTATCACTGACAACTTGTCAGACAATCTCTGCTCGGCTTCAAAAGGGGGACAGTTCACTCAAAATCAGTTATCAGCATAACAATCAGGTCAATCGGGTCTAACTGTCCCCCCACAGAATCCTATTCCCTTCTCAATGCATGCTTAAAGTCCACATGAAACGGACGTTGTGATATATAGTCTTTTCTTCCCTATTTGTGACATATATCTGAGTGAAATGGCTTCTCGGACATGAACATGTAGGGCGGGACTTGATTTTGTCCATCAGGATTAGTTGAATGGTTGTGGTTTGCTATTGAAGGATCATTAGAGAAGAGAGAAGAGATGCTGCTGCAACAGTGAGGACAAGTTATTTTGATTTAAGATTATGAGAATGCATGAATTAAAAAAAAAAAAAATAGATGTGCATAGATAAATCATTTATAATAAACACTGCAATATTTCATAACAAAAAAAACTGTCAATTTTGATTTCATGGCATGTTATCATGATATCTTGTTCTAGCTAATCAAAGAAGTGTTCTATCCTATGCTTGTTAACCAAAGAAATGTTTAATTTGATCATTTCTAGCTTTGGCAATATAATTATGATGTAGGGCTGGATGGGATGATGAAATACAGGGCTGCGCGATTAATCAAAATAAAACTAAAATTGCAATATGGCTTAGTGCGATTATCAAATTGCAAAGGCTGCGATTTAATTAAATAAATATATGCGCTATGTGTTTCTGAGTGAAGCATGGCACTGTGTTTTTAAACTAAGGCAGCTCATGATGATCCACCGGATTTACAGCGTTTCGGTTCACAGTAAGTCAACATGCACCAACCTTCCTCCTAAACTTGTAATGAGAAGCATTTATCAAAAAAAGAGAATCTTTAAAGAAATTTCTGTCATTAATTACTCACACTCATGACATTCCACACCCGTAAGACCTTCGTTTATCTTTGGAACACAAATTAAAATAATTTTGATGAAATCCGAGAGCTTCTGACCTCCGTATACACAGCAATGCCATAACAAATTTCAAGGCCCAGAAAGGTAGTAAAGACATTGTTAAAAAAGTTAATGTGACCATAGTGATTCAACCTTAATTTTAAGAATACTTTTTGTGCGCAAAAACAAAACAAAAATAATTACTTTATTCAACAATCTTCACTTCTGTGTTTTTCTCGTGCTGCTCACGTGAACAGTGTTGGCCAATACTGAGCCGGCATTCGGACGTAGAACCCGGAAGCACTGGACTGTGTTTACAACGTGAACAGCATAGGAGACTGACAGGGCAGAAAAGAAATTGTTCAATAAAGTCGTTATTGTCATTTTGTTTTTGCACATAAAAAGTATTCTCATTGATTCATAAAATTAAGGTTGAATCAATCACATTAACTATTTTAACAATGTCATTACTACCTTTCTGCGCCTTGAATGTGGTAATAACGTTGCAGTCTTTCGGAAGTCAGAAGCTCTCAGATTTTATCAAAAATATCATAATTTGTGTTCCGAAGATGAACAAAGATCTTACAGGTGTGAAACAACATGACAGAAATTTCATTTTTGGGTGAACTAACCCAACTACTAACTAATGAAGACTTTATAACAACAATAAATATCAGTATTGTAATTTCACAGTTTCACAGAAATTAAGTAGTTTTTCTGAAATACTATGTTTTATATTTCATTACATAAGATTTTGGTAATATCGCCCACCCCTAACTTGATGTAAATGAAAAGACAGGAAATAAATAACATTAAATATTTACATGATTAAGAATAAATATTTCATATTATTCATATATTTTAGCTAGCTACACTGCAAACATACAGCCACTGTAGCATAATTTCACGCTGACATAACCTCCTCTGGCACAAACATCTATAAACAGAAAACAACTCTTGTTTAATGTTTAAAACACTCAGTGTGGACTATGATTATTAGTGGAACACAGTGATTATGTATCGTAAAAATTTTGAAAAATAGAAAGTATTTCATAACACTCCATTTCACAATGCACCACGTTTATATGCTGTAGGTCAGGAAATCTAATTCTGAGATGTCATTATTGCCATTTTCATAATCCATTCATCACCACTCTCACATGTATACTTGTACGCCCCCATCTGGTCAATGAGTGGAAGTGCAGAAAACACTTTCCACACCTAAAAAGACTATAAAACTCGAGCTGAAAAACAAGTCTTTAAAATTACTCCAACAATTTACTCCAATCTTAATTGCAGGAAACTCAATCTACACAGACAGATCAAACCTGAGCGATTAAGTGTCTATATTTGAAGAAGACTCATTTATGACAGTAAAATATAGATGTTCTCAACTCCGAAGTCCTTCCTAAGATCTGACCTTCTGAGATTTGAGACCTCCAGGGTGGTCAGCCAAGAAGGGAGACCCAAGACCCCTGTGCTAAAATAAGAAGCCTCCAGTCCTAAACCTGTCACAGAGAGACGATGAAATACATCCCACGCTATAAAACCTGATAGATTCGAGGGAGTAAAGCATTAATAACCCAGAATTCTTCAGCATTTGGTTCTTGACATGTGACACAGTTGTCAAACCAGCAAGAATGAGGGAGAGTATGGCTATTACACATTAAGAAAATGACACTGTTTTTCCACAACAAGAGAGGCGACAAAGTGTACATATACATACATATACACACACACACTTATAAGAAAATTATGATAACAGTGATAACTTTTTTAATGTTATCATTTATCAACAGCAGTAATTTAAATGGTTCATATATTTTTCATTATTTATTGCATTTTATTGATTAACATTATGATAAAAAATAATAAAAAGTGATATTAGTAAAAACTATTATATTAGTAAAAACTATTCCTCAAGATATATCAAAACGACAATGTATTGCTCCACTTATAATATGACAGTTGTGTATAATGTGACAGTTTAAATAAGCAAACATTCAACCTAGGCTTGTTAGTTACTTTAAAATCTGCAGAAAGAGAGAGAAAGACAAGAGAAAGTGATGTTCCTCAGTGGAGATTGTGTCCTTTGGCTCCTCTATATTTAAGGCTGTGTGTGTTTTTTAATTATTATTCTGTCAGAGTGATGCCATGTGGGACCAATTACCAGCTCTGAGTGAGACACAGACAGAGAGAGTGAGAGTCCAGTATCATTAGCAAAACTGCTATTTATACCAGCGGTCCAACTCATTAATAACCTGAGAATTATAAGTTATATTTAATTTAAAATAATAGCCTTCTCATAAGGAGAACCTGTTGCTGTATACAATATATGTGTGTAACATGGTCAAGATCTTGAAATTAACCATAAACCAATGATAAAGCAATGCAGAAGTGGAGGAATATGGAGGAAGTGAAGACACATAGATGGACAGTGACTATGAGCTGAAGCATAAATGATCCATCCTGAACGTCGCCAGACAACAACAGTTATTATGACTCAAAAATAATCTCAAAAATATGACTGCGGTGTTACTGGCCCCTATGATTGTGATTTTGACTCTGAACATGGAAAGGCATTCACAGGCTATTTTACCTCCAAAAGCAAAAACATAATAATTAAAAAACAAATCTGCAGAAACTCAAATAAATAAATTAGATAAATAAAATAAATGATTAAAAAAAAAATGAAAAATAAAATTAATTTAAGAAAAAAAATACAAATAAAATATAAAACGGAAAAAAAATGAAAAATATAAAATATAAAATTAATTTAAAAAAATAAAACAAAATAGTAAAAAAATTAATAAAATAGGAAGTTAAAATAGTTCTCATTAAATGGAAAGACAAAGTACTCATGAAGTAGTTTTTGTTCCAGCTGCCATCTACAGGTGTATCTGAGTGAACACAAGAGCAAAGGCCCAAACTATCGCAGTCGAAACCGCCTGCAAAAACTGAAAGCCTTAAAAGTGGTTAAGCACATTCATTTTTTAACCTACCCAATCTTGGTCACGATCTTGGCCTATTCCAGCAGATAACCAAGATACGTGCAGGCCTGACCTGACCTGAGAGTTATTGTACTTTCAAATAAAAAAAAGCACAAAGAAGGAACACAAGATAATTGTGCAAGTCTTTACTTAACATTCCAGCATCCAGCCGTTCTCCCATGAGCTCTTTCACCCTCCCAATCCCTCCATCTCCCTATCTGATGGGCAGAAAGGTGTGCTGGGAATTCCTCAAATGTTTCAGCCTGTTTAGACTCGTGCAGAACGTTTCTGAACGTCCTGCCAAAAGCATCACTTAGATTAAGATTGAGAAAATGCAAGGCTAATTCTGGGAATAGAAAGAGTTCACGGAGTCGCCAAGCGATTATCCTTACAGTAAGACTTGTCAGAGGCGTTAAATTGATCGAACTAGGTTATACAAGATATCTAACCTTTGCATGTCAGTTATGCTGTAATTTTACTTTGGGTGATGAGATGCATTTAAAAAGACATTAATTCTTCCTTTCTTTTCAAACAATTTAAATGATACAATTTAAAAGACTGACTAACAGAAATGTGATCACTTGGTCAGCTGGAAAAACCAACTACTGGAAAAAACAGGGATTACATTCTGCACAGAGCAGAGCACATTACTGTCACAAACCATATGGCATCTGTCTGAACAATAAGTTTATTGATCACAGTAAAAAAAAAAAAAAAAAAATTCAGGAAAAAAAAAAAATAAATAATCCAGTGTATTTAAGGAGAAAGCAAAAAAAAAAGTTTTGGGGCGCCTGCCTTTACGTGCACATGGACTTTAATGACATCCCATTCTTAATCCGTAGGGTTTAATATGGAGTTGGCTCACCCTTTGCAGCAATAACAGCTTCAACTCTTCTGGGAAGGCTTTCCACAAGGTTTAGGAGTGTGTTTATGGGAATTTTTGACCATTCTTCTAGAAGGCAGGCAGTGATATTGGCGAGAAGGCCTGACTCGCAGTCTCCGCTCTAATTCATCCCAAAGGTGTTCTATCGGGTGGAGGTCAGGACTCTGTGCAGGCCAGTCAAGTTCCTCCACACCAAACTCACTCATCCATGTCTTTATGGACCTTGTCATGTTGAAACAGGAAGGGGCCATCCCCAAACTGTTCCCACAAAGTTGGGAGCATGAAATTGTCCAAAATGTCTTGGTATGCTGAAGCATTAAGAGTTCCTTTCACTGGAACTAAGGGGCCAAGCCCAACCCCTGAAAAACAACCCCACACCATAATCCCCCCTCCACCAAACCTGACACTTGCACAATGCAGTCAGGCAAGTACCGTTCTCCTGACAACCGCCAAACCCAGACTCGTCCATCTAATTGCCAGACAGAGAAGCGTGATTCGTCACTCCAGAGAACACGTCTGCACTGCTCTAGAGTCCAGTGGCGGCGTGCTTTACACCACTGCATCCGATGGTTTGCATTGCACTTGGTGATGTAAGGCATGGATGCAGCTGCTTGGCTTTGAAAATCTATTCCATGAAGCTCTCTACGCGCTGTTCTTGAGCTAATCTGAAGGCCACACAAGGTTTGGAGGTCTGTAGCTACTGACTCAGAAAGATGGCGACTTCTGCACACTGTGTGCCTCAGCATGTGCTGACCCCATTCTGTGGTTTTACGTGGCCTACCACTTCATGGCTGAGTTGCCATTGTACCCAATTGCTTCCACTTTGTTATGATACCACTAAAAGTTGACCGTGGAATATTTAACAGTGAGGAAATTTCACAAATGTACTTATTGCACAGGTGGCAACCTATCACAGTACCACAGTTGAATTCACTGAGCTCCTGAGAGTGACCCATTCTTTCACAAATGTTTGTAGAAACAGTCTGCATGCCTAGGTGCTTGATTTTATACACCTGTGGCCATGGAAGTGATTGGAACACCTGAATTCAATGATTTGGAGGGGTGTCCCAATACTTTTGGCAATATAGTGTATGTGTTTGAAGAGTTCAGATGCAAAAGCAGCTAAATGCCACCTCCGTCAAAAATGAGAGAATGATATTGAGCGAATGCTCTCTGCACATAGTATATGTTCATCAAATACCTTCGCTTCAAATCCACTAAATCCCAGCGTCAGTCCATTTAGAAATACCGGTTTATTGGCAGAAACCTCTAAACGCCACTTCCCTTTGTCAGCAAAAGCCTCTAAGTCCACAGAAGAACCAATCGGAAGACACAAATCGAATCATATGATTTCAAGATGAATAATAGTGTGCAAAGCTTCAAAGCTTTACAAATCTTTTGTTTTGAATCAGTGGTTTGGAGCGCGTATCAAACTGCCAAAGTCACGTGATTTCAGTAAACGAGGCTGTTACGTCATAAGTGTTTCGAAATTTCAATTGCTCACCACTGGGTGGGCGTGACTTTGGCAGTTTGATACACGCTCCGAACCACTGATTCGAAACAAAAGATTCATAAAGCTTCGAAGCTTCGTGAAGCAGCGTTTTCAAATCGCCCATCACTAGATATTGTTGAATAAAGTCGTTATTTAGTTTTTTGGCGCACAAAAGTATTCTTGTCGCTTCATAACATTAAGTTTGAACCACTGTAGTCACATGAACTGTTTTAAATAGGTCTTTAACACTTGCTCAGAAAGCTACTAATTATCTTGCTGGTAATGGAGGCCTCACTGAGCCATCGGATTTTATCAAAAATATCTTAATGTGTTCCAAAGATAAACAAAGGTCTTACAGGTGTGGCAACATGAGGGTGAGCAATAAATGACAGAATTTTCATTTTTGGGTGAACTAACCCTTTAAGACATGCCTTCACAAGCACCCGTTAGAGCTTGAGTTGGGGGAGGTGAGACATGCAAACCATGCGTTTGCAAGGTTGTTTCAAAACATGCTTCATTTTTGTAATTCTGTTAGGTGCCACTAGTGTTGCAGAGACTAAATACTTCACCTTTAAGGAAAAAAATTAATATAACATTAAAAAAAGTCCTGATTGTTTTTACTTTGCAATAATGAATGTACATTATTTTTTTCTATAATCTACCTACCTTGCAACATTACTTAAAATAATAATAAATATTGTGATAATACTTACAGTAACTTAATTGTATTGTATCCCAAACACAACAGCATAGTATGTGGTATCTTCAAGAAAGACAAGCATTTAGCTGTGAGAAACATTAGGCCTATGTTGTCTGTATCTGCAGTGCAAATATATGATTCTCTTGATAAATTCGAGATAACTGACTTTCACATTCAGGTTATTGACAGTTATAAAACAGAACATACATAAACATAAGTTAAACAAGATAAGTTGTACGTCAAATTTCTTACGTTCTACTTCTATTCCAAGTTTAATTTAATGTGTTACTTGCTGTTTCTTTGTAATTATTTGTAAAATTAACTAGCAATTTCTGAGTGAAAATTGTTTCTTCTACACCAAATTTATTTTAGTGTAGATTCAATTTTATAGACAGTTTGAGCATATACATTTCACCATAAAGCCTTTGTATATGTGTGTGTGTATGTGTGTGTTGAGGTTAGAGCATTTCACCATTCACCGAACACAGTGTTTACACATCACAACCAAATGCTCTTTCCCAGAAAAGGAACCGTTGCGAGAGCATTTGCTATGTGACTAAGAATCACCAAGGGGAGTGTATACAGTCATTTTTACTCAGCCAGACAGATCAGTGTTAGTCTACTTTAAAAGAGTAGTTCTTCCTAAGATAAGACAAAAATTATTCACATAATACAATGAAAACAAATGGTGAATCATATATACATGCCACGGCCACACACCAAAAAGTACAAAAAAGGCATTATAAAAGTACTTCATTTGACTTGGACACTGTTTATATAAACTTTCTGAAATCATACAACAGCTTTGTGAGTGAAATTTAAAGGGATAGTTCACCCAAAAATGAAAGCTGTCATTATTTATAGGGATGTACCGATATGAAAATTTTGGCTGATAACCGATAATACTTTATATCTGAAAGCCGATAAACGATATATTGTACGATAAATCTAAATCCAAATTTTTATAGAACTTTTTGAGAGCTTGATTACAAAAAACAAGTGTCTCACTATTATAAGCCATGTCCAAAGCACACAATTATAATATTATATAGCCTATATGACAGACTTGCACTGTATGTTGTGCTTAACTGTATTTTCCTTTTTGAAGTGACTCTAATCATATTTCAAGCAATTCGTAACCATCATGGCAAACAGTGCGCATCTGAAACGTCTCAGCTGAAGGAAATAAGCAATTATTTATCAGCTTTAAAGGATTATTTCCCTTTAAAATGAAAATTATTCCAAGATTTACTCACCCTCAAGCAATCCTAGGTGTATATGACTTTCTTCTTTCTGATGAACACAATCGGAGATATATTAATAATTATCCTGACGCATCCAAGCTTTATAATGGGACCAACGAGTATGAAGCTCAAGAAAGTGCCTCCATCCATCATAAACGTACTCCACGCGGCTCTGGAGGGTTAATAAAGGCCTTCTGAAGCGGATGCATTTATTAATATAACTCTGATTGTGTTCATCAGAAAGGAGAAAGTCATATACACCTAGGATGGCTTGAAGGTGAGTAAAGCTTGGGGTAATTTTCATTTTAAAGTGAGCTAATCCTTTAATATATCAGCAAAATTTTCTTATCGGGTCGATAACAATAACATTAAAAAAATCAAAATATATCTGCGATACTAATATGGTGGCCAATATATCATGCATCCCTATTTACTCACCCTGAAGTTGTTCCAAATCCATAAGACTTTCATCTTCGAAACACAAATAAAGATATTTTAATGAAATCTGAGAGATCTTTCCCTACACTGAAAGTGTATTCATAAAGAGATCATAAAATATATCCATATGAACAGGGATGCCGCCTTCTTTTCAGACATGAGAGGAAAAGAAATGAGGAAATCAAGTGAGATATCAGTTTTTTTCTGACCCTTGTCTAATTGAGAGGTTTTATTTTTTTAATTAATTTGTACTCAGTAATATTTTTTTTCCTATATTTTCCTTGTGATTGTCTTATTGGTTTATGTACTACAAACACTTGTGCATTAAAAGGATAGTTCACCCAAAAATGAAAATGTTCTGGTCCCCACTGAGTTTTTTCCATACTATGGAAGTCAATGGGGTCCATCAACTGTTTGGTTACCCATATTCTTCATATCATCATCTTTTGTGTTCAGCAGAAGAAAGAAGCTCAGACAGGTTTGGAACAATGTAAATGAGGTTCATTTTTGGGTGAGCTATTTCTTTAACTCACAGATATCAGATCATCAAACCACATTGTTGCATTTTAATACATGCAACAAACACAACAGTTAAAGTGCTAATGTCTTTACATATCCTGTGTTTTTGAGACAACCACAACTTTACACAACAGAATAGTGCAGCAAACATCAGCAAACTCACAAGATGTTTTATGTCAGACACAAAATAAAGCTTAATTACACACAAGCCTTTCTGATTGTCACCGTAATTCAGCTAAATGTCATCTTGAGCACACATGGGCGGCCAGGTGAAACATTGCAGGCCTTGATTATACAGACTATCATCATCAAGCTTGGACTAAATGACAGATCGCTCTTTAACCCGGGTGACAAATTCAGTGTACGAGAACAGATGATACATTAGGACAAATACTGTGTCATAATTCATGAAAGGGCTGGGTAATGTATTCAATATACTGGTAATGTTTTAAAAAAAATAAGAAGTTATGCTCACCAAGGCTGCATTTATGTGATCAAAAATACAGTAAAGAGTAATATTGTGAAATATTATAATTTAAAAAGTATTTTCTTTTTGAATATATTTTAAAATTTATTCCTGTGCTCAAAGCTGAATTTTCAGCATCATTACTCCAGTCTTCAGTGTCACATGATCCTTCAGAAATCATTCTAATATGCTGATTTGCTGCTCAAGAAACATTTCTGATTATTATCAATGTTGAAAACAGTTGTGCCGCTTCATATTTTGTTGGAAAACGTAATACATTGTATGATTTTTGATGAATAGAAAGTTCAAAAGAAGCATTTATTTGAAGTAGAATTTTTGTAATATTATAAATGGCTTAATTTAATATTATTCTGTTGCTGAAATGAAATTAGGCCGCAATATTGTGATGGTGATTTTCATACACTTTTTAATAGTGGCGATTACAATTCCTAAAGACATAATTTAGCTATAACACTAAACCAAACAAACTCAAAAATAAAAATCATTTCAATTTCCAGTCATAAATATAGGAAATTGACTTATCTATGTCCAACTAAGTTTTACATTATATACAATCAATATTAATGATCAGTCCAAATTTCACCACACAAATAACATTGTGATAAACTCGGTTTCTAATTTTGTCATTTATAATATTAAAGAGATTAATAGCATTTTAGTAACGATGCATTCAATTGATCAAAAGTGACAGTAAAGACACTTATAAGACTTCTATTTCAAATAAAATCTGTTCTTTTGAACTTTCTATAATAATCAAAGAATCCTAAATAAAATGTATCACGGTTTCCACAAAAATATGAAGCTGCACAACTGTTTTTAACATTGATAATAATCAGAAATGTTTCTTGAGCATCAAATCAGCATATTAGAATGATATCTGAAGGATCATGTGACACTGAAGACTGGAGTAATGATGCTGAAAATCCAGCTTTGCCATCACAAGAGCGCTGTTGAGCGGATTCTTAAACACCTCTGATTGGCCATTGTGTTCAACAGATATGTCTGTGATTGGCTACAATGATCAATGCTTCAAAAACATGTAATATCGACATCTTTAATCACAGAGTGCTTACACAGAAACAAATGGGAATATTTAAAAGCAGGCATCTATCATCGGATTCCTAATATATCCGCTGATAGACACCTGCTTTCTATTTACAACATGTTTTTGAAGGGTTAATCACTGTAGCCAATCACAGACATATCTGTTGAGCATGTGAACACAACAGCCAATCAGAGGTGTTTAAGAATCTGCTCAACAACCCTCAAATGGTAGGGGGAAATGCTGCTGGTATCATCACATTTTTCATATTTCAGTACCGACTTGGTGCCAAAGTCGGTACTTTTGACAACACTACTTGTTACTGTATTTTTGATCAAATAAATGCAGCCACTGGTTAGCAAAACCTTTACTGACCCCAAATGGTAGTCTAATCCTTTACTGAACTAACCAATTTGCTGCAATGAATCAGACTTCTCTTCTTTAAGAGACATATATGGACATATTTGTTACATCAACAGTCTCAAGGCACAGTACACCATCACTGAAAAGGACGCTGACGCACAGGTTTTTTAGGTTCAAACAGTCCTCCACGGCCCACAATGCAGGCTTACGGTTACAGCAGAATGGCCTGGCAAAAAGAAACGCTCACACCTGCGTTCTCAATGTCTGCCTCGATCTACGCTCCACTGCTGAAGATAAAGCGACACTGTTTGTGTGCCATTTAGGACACATCGACGCGGGCCTGATGAAAAGAGGTGAAATGGGCATATTTATATTCTTCATGCACGCTCTTGGTCTTATTGAGCACAATTCGCACAGAACTCAATAACAAAGATTCGATGAATAATTGTGCAGAGATGCACTGAAATCAGATTGTGATGCCTTGAATCAAACTGCCACAGCAAACAACATTTTCAAGTGCACTTTAAGCCTTTTCTAGAGGCCTGTTTCTCACTAAAAATGTCTCATCGTTGCTAATATTTATTGCAAATCTCTTGGTGACATTTAATTGGTTTATTTGCCAAGTAGCTGCGTAAATGGCAGGACAATGTCACAGTCAGTCTGTAATAACCGTTCAAAAGTTTGGGGTCAGTACGTTTTTAAAAAAAATGAAATTAATACTTTTATTCAGTAAGGATGCATTAAATTGATCAAAAGTGACAGTAACGACATTCATAATGTTATAAAAGGTTTCCATTTCGAATAAATGCTTTAGTTGTGAACTTTTCATCAACAAATCCTGAAAAAATGTATAACGGTTTCTTCCAAAATATTAAGCAGCACAACTGTAGTCAACATTGATAATAATAAGAAGTGTTTCTTGAGCAATAAATTATTAGACTGATTATGTTTTTATTTTTAAGCAGCATTTCTGAAGGATCAGGTGACACTGAAGACTGGAGCAAACCAAAGAAAAATCTTACCAGCATTTCAAGTTCACTTTAAGATTTTTCTAGAGGCATGTTTCTCGCTAAAAAAATTCTCAGCATCACTAATATTTATCGCATATCTCTTTGTTATGGAAGCTTATTTCCGCCATGGAATAATTTTTTTTTTTTTTTTTAAAGTAACCAACTTTTTCTCTCACAATTCTGACTTTTTTTTCTCAGAATTGCGTGATATAAACAATTCTGACTTTATAAGACATAATTTTGAGTTTATAACTCGCAATTTTGAGTTTATGACTCGCAATTCTGACTTTGTATCTCGCAATTTTGACTTTGTATCTCGCAATTTTGACTTTATATCTCGCAATTTTGACTTTATATCTCGCAATTTTGACTTTATATCTCGCATTTCTGACTTTATATCTCGCATTTCTGACTTTATAACTTGCAATTTTGACTTTATATCACTTTATATCTCGCATTTCTGACTTTATAACTCGCAATTCTGACTTTATATCACTTTATATCTCGCATTTCTGACTTTATAACTCGCAATTCTGACTTTATATCACTTTATATCTCGCATTTCTGACTTTATAACTCGCAATTCTGACTTTATATCACTTTATATCTCGCATTTCTGACTTTATAACTCGCAATTCTGACTTTATAACTCGCAATTTTGACTTTATAACTCGCAATTCTGACTTTGTATCTCGCAATTTTGACTTTATATCACTTTATATCTCACATTTCTGACTTTATAACTCGCAATTCTGACTTTATATCTCGCAATGCTGACTTTATATCACTTAATTTTGACTTTATAACTCGCAATTCTGGCTTTATATCACTTTATATCTTGCATTTCTGACTTCGTAACTTGCAATTTTGACTTTATAACTCGCAATTTTGACTTTATATCACTTAATTCTGACTTTATATCTCGCAATTCTGACTTTATATCACGCAATTCTGACTTTATATCACGCAATGCTCACTTTATAACTCGCAATTCTGACTTTATATCACGCAATTCTGACTTTATATCACAATTCTGACGTTATATCACACAATTTTGACTTTATAACTCGCAATTGCAAGTTTATATCTCGCAATTCTGAGAAAAAAAGCAATTACCTTTTTCATTTTTTTTTATTCAGTGCCGTAAACAAGCTCCCATACTTTGTGACATTTAACATGTGCAAAAACACCCACCAAGTCTTATCATACAAGACAGTCTGAGTTAAATGATCAAACTGCCAGCAGACAACGTCAATGTAGCAAAAGCATAATTAAGTTTCAGAAAAGTCTTGCAATTAAAAGACACTTAAGATGCCCCATTTATGCCAAAAATCTGCATTACAGAGTTTAAACTGTGCCTGTGATCAGTAAGCGAACAAACGTTTAGAACGGGACATAGAAGTGTGACGGACACTAAAGCGCTGTCAGGATGATACTGCCATACCGCTGCTAAAAATAGGATTGTGTATTTGAAAGACTGAGGCTTTGCACAGCATCTTGAGTCATTTGGTTAACTTTTTTTTCTTTCTGTATAGAATCACATGACGATTAGCTCATGCAAGACTCTTTAGCTGCAATACGACACCCAAAGCAGTTTAGTACTTACTTTAATTTTGGCATTTTAGCCCCCAGTCCTGGTTAATTTCTGATCCTTGTAGCACATTAATGTCTAAACTCTCTGAGCCAAACAAATGCTTGTGGTTCGTCGTCACAGGTTAAGGAAAATAACATTACTAAACATGTCACTTATGAAGACTCAACTCAACAGCCTCAAGGCACTAATATTGAGACTAGTTAGATTAGGCAGTGCTGCTCTTTTTCTCATTGCCCTGGGCAACGAGTCAACAAGTCACAACACCAAGCTGTAGTTTATGGGATCAACTGTCTTACAGTAAGTGAACACAACAACTACCAGTTTTGCTGCTGACTTTGAAATATAAGTGTCTTGGCAACCCATGTGTGTCGATTCCTCTACTACAGCCAGTGCAATCAACTGCACACTATCAAGATCAACAGCAAGTTTTGGTCAATATTTGTGAAGTTTGGAGGTCGGGTGCTAAATGACACGTTGTTTTGTTGACACATTGCAGAAGCTGCACTAAAAACTAACCAGACAGGAACTATACATGCACATAAACCAGCAAAAGAGTATTTTCTACACTTCTGCATTTAGGGACAAATATAAAGCTGCTTTTGCACTAGTAAGGGTCTGATATTAATCACATAGGCTACCGTAGTGCTGCAAGAGCTGAAGCTGTAAAGATTGAATCGGTTTGACTCTTGCAACACTGCAGCATCAACCAAACACCTTAAGATACAGGAATATAACGTCTAAAACCAGCTTTAAATAGCCATCCAGACGCGCGAGCATGTGTTTTTCAGCATGTTGCTGCAGTCAAGCATCGGCGCGCGCTGACGTTGGCAACAGCACCGCGCTCCATCCGCTTCTAGTGTCAATTCAGCGGTCTAGCGTCGCGTCAAACTTCTCCTCTCACGATTATCCGATGTCAAACGTCAAAGCAGCTCGTACTTACCTAAATCGTCCATGTTTTGAGGTGGTTTTGATTCGGCGACGGGAGCAGGAGCCCGTGATTTACTGCACGGTTCTGTTTCGGGTCTCGTGTGCGCTCCGCAATCGCACGCGGAGAAGTTTTCAACTCAAGTGCACGAGCTGCGCGAGCCCGTGATGAGTCAAGCACACGCCGCGCCCGCTCACTGTCCTGTTGACCGAAAGCGGTTCAGAAACGCCTCTAAAACTATATATTAAAAAAAAAAAAGATTAAAGAATTAATAAAAACAAATAATATACAAAAGAACACAAGTAATTATAATGGGTGCAAATATTTATATAAAAAAAAAAACTCAAGAAATATTACAAATAATAATAACTGGTGCTAATATTCAAATAATACATTTTAATAAAATACAATAATATAATATTTATATTTAAAATACTACAATTAACTATACAAGTACAAATAATTATAATGGGTGCAAATATTTAATAAAATAGTACAAGTATTGAAACAATAAATCTTAATAAAATACACATTTACAGACACATATATAAATATATTATTTTATTTGTTTTTGTATTGTATTATTATTTGTAATACTTCTTACGTTTATATAATTTAAGAAATATTACAACATACCTATAAAATATAATAATATAACAATTATATATAAAATACTACAATTTAACATTAATACAAATATTAATGTTAAAATGCAAATATATATATATAAAATCATATAATTTAAAAAATATTACAAATAATAATAATGGGTGCTAATATTCAAACATTTTAGTAAAATAATATACCTATAATATATAATAATATAACATTTATAAAATACTACAATTTAATAATAATAAAATGAACAATAATGGGTGCTAATATTTAATTTGTTAATTAAAATTATTAAATACATAATTAAACAATACATAATATAAAAACAAAATATAATAATAATATTTTCTAATATTTAAATATAAAATAACATAACATACAATGTATATAGAAATACATATGAACTAATATTAAGTAGAACTAGTAAAACTAAATTTAAAATAATAAAATAAATTAAACATTTAATTAGATAGAGTGTACAGACTATTAAAATACTTATAAATATCTAATAAGTCTAAATTTAGCATTTTTCATTAAAAATCAGAAACACAATTTGATTTGTTAAGTTATGCATATACACTACCAGTCAAAAGTTTGGAAACGGTAAGATTTTTAATGTTTTTAAAAGAAGAAGTTTCGTCTGCTCACCAAGGCTGCATTTATTTAATTAAAAATACAGTAAAAACAGTAATATTGTGAAATATTATTACAATTTAAAATAAGTCACATGATCCTTCAGAAATCATTCTAATATGATGATTTGCTGCTCAAGAAACATTTATTGTGTACAATTGTACAAAATATTTGTGTACTATATATATATATATATATATATATATTTTTTTTTTTTTTTTTTTTTCAGGATTCCTTGATGAATAGAAAGTTCAAAAGAACAGCATTTATTTGAAATATAATCTTTTGTAACATTATAAATGTCTTTACTGTCACTTTTGATCGATTTAATGCATCCTTGCTGAATAAAAGTATTAATTTCTTTTCAAAAAAATTAAAATTCTTACTGACCCCAAACTTTTGAACGGTAGTGTATAATATTACAAAAGCTTTGTATTTCAGATAAATGAACTTTCTATTCATCAAGGAATCCTGAAAAAAAAAAAAAAAAAGTACACAACTGTTTTCAGCATTGATAATAATCATAAATGTTTCTCGAGCAGCAAATCATCATATTAGAATGATTTCTGAAGGATCATGTGACACTGAAGACTGGAGTAATGATGCTGAAAATCACAGGAATAAATTAAACTATATTCAAATAGAAGACACTTATTTTAAAATGTAATAATATTTCAAAATATTACTGTATTTTTAATTAAATAAATGCAGCCTTGGTGAGCAGACGAAACTTCTTTTAAAAACACTTACTGTTTCCAAACTTTTGACTGGTACTGTATGTACAGTATCTGCATTTATTCATAGGAATCACGTGATAAATTTGCTGAGGCAGGTGTGTGTAAGCTGTCTTTCCTTCTCTTTCCCAGGTGTTTAGCTCATTTAGACAGCAGTAATCACCCACAGATGAAATGTCACCCCACATCGCTCATGCCATACCATGTCAACTTATACATTACATAGTGATCAAGTCATCAGAGCATTGCACAACAGCTTCAATGTGTTGTTATTGATTCCGCTGTGCAGAATTCCAGTAATGACAACAGATATGCAATGAATTTCAGTGGTAGATGTCTTACTGGTCTTTGTTTAATATGAAGAAATCATTTTATCATCTTTAGTCCTTTCTGTTATGAGTGGGAGCTTGTGTGTGTTGGTGTGCGGGCCCGTAGCTGTTGGCTATCATTAGACACTGCGATATCCCATGTTTCAACAGCTGTGAACGGGCTGCTGAAAGCTTCAGGATCTTTGGGAATCTACTGAACACACTCTAAATTCACACATTCATTTCCATGTCTGAAGTGAGCGGCGGTCACAGCTGTGCTATGTATTTGTAATAATGATAAACATGCAATGTGCTGTACACTAAAAGTTTGGGGTCAGAAAGTTTTTTTAAATATTTTTCTTCAAATTTTTGAGTGGTATATTGTGTGCAGTATGCAAATTAAATACCTGGATGAGCTGCTACAATTGCCAAAATGTAACATAATATTTAATATATTTATTTGCTAAAATGTAATCCATAATATTTAATTACATTAAACACCACAGGGCTCCAGACAAAAAATTCATTAAGGAGCCATTGGCTCCTATAGGGGGGAAAAAACAGGCGCCAAATAATTTTTTTAAGAACACAACAATGAACTTAAAATTTTAAAATCACTTACTTTTAGTCATCCTGTTGTGTTTATATACAGTTTCAGCTTTTTATTTTTTTTTTGTTAATATTTTTATATTTTCTGCTTTTATTTTTTGTTAAGTTTTAATTTTTTGTTCAAGTTTTTGTTGTTTTTAAACATGTCTGTTTAGTTTGTAGATTTTTATTTTCGTATTAACATTTATTACAAGCAATAAAAAAATGTTTTTAATGGTTTTAGTTGACTATAATAACCCTGATGCTAGTAAAATCTTTATATTGAATATGTGTCAAATAATGTTCTTAGTCCTTCTTCCTGAAGCTACAACAGTTTATTTTGAATCAAATGAAAATAAATATAAATATATGGAAATAATTATATATAAATATATTACATTTGGTTTGTGTAACCAAATAACAAACAGGGGCAATTGATATACATACTACTCGACTTTGATTACTTTGAAATACAGCGGGACTCTTATTTTGAAATGTCTGCGCTTTACTTTTGCTGCTCATTCAAGTTCAGATCAGGATTCAAAAAATTATCTTGCTACAACAGTTTACAACACAATATAATATAAATATAAATATAAAGTAAACTTTGTGATAATTGATCAACGTTAGTTCATAAGCAATCTGTTGACAAATGTGCGCTAATCATTGAATGCTAGCTGCTCTGAAGAACGCGCAACAGCGCCATCTTTTGACTTTAAAACATGCAGCGCTCACATTTATTTAATTAAATTAAAGTTAATAACCACATTAGGGAGTATCTCGATTTGTTTTTCCATCCACAAAATATAAGACGCCTGTTATACTGTTTAAGGCACTGAGGACTTTTAATGACCTTAAATTGATCTGATGAGCATAAGCTGAGTGGAACAATGAAAGTGATCAGCATGATTGATATTCAAAGGGTAAGCACGCGCTGTGTTGTGTTTGTATCTGTAGTCTGTAGAGCCGGTTTCCCCTTTTAAATGACAAATATAGACGAATTTATATGAAGAAATAGGCAGTTGTCTCCTTAAAGCAGGAGCAGAACAGTGTGTTCAAATACAGCTGTTTTGCACCGATGCGAGACAACAACACAGACGGCTTTCATCAGCTCTAGTTCTTTGGCGTCTGTTTGGTGTGTGAAAGTCTGAATGGTTATTAGGGAAATAACATGCAAATTTTGCAGTCATAACATGTACATTTGTATGGGCGCCAATGGCAAAAATATCACTCGCAAATTAATATTTTTAGTCGCAAATGCGACTGTTTTAGGCGCAGTCTGGAGCCCTGCGCCATGTTGATTTTTTTTTCAGTGTGAAGAAGGAATCAGACTACCATAAAATTAAATAAAAAATGCAAACCACTGCAGAGAGAATAACGTTTTCAGTCATTTACAAGATAATACATCATAATAGAAGGCTGGAAAATGTGGATTTTTAATAAAAATCTTTCCAGAAGAGGGCGGAGCTTTAACAGCTCATGCTTCAGGTGCTCAACAACAACAAAGCTGGAGAATCTCACGCAGACAAAATGAGGATTGTCAGTAACGGTGTTCAGCCTTACATTGTTCAAACCGGAGTCGGACACTGATGGAGAGACTCAGGAAGAAGTTACAACTTTTAGAATTAAACTGGACGTTTCTGAATGGTTATTAGGGAAATAACATGCAAATTTTGCAGTCATAACATGTACATTTGTATGGGCGCCAATGGCAAAAATATCACTCGCAAATTAATATTTTTAGTCGCAAATGCGACTGTTTTAGGCGCAGTCTGGAGCCCTGCGCCATGTTGATTTTTTTTTCAGTGTGAAGAAGGAATCAGACTACCATAAAATTAAATAAAAAATGCAAACCACTGCAGAGAGAATAACGTTTTCAGTCATTTACAAGATAATACATCATAATAGAAGGCTGGAAAATGTGGATTTTTAATAAAAATCTTTCCAGAAGAGGGCGGAGCTTTAACAGCTCATGCTTCAGGTGCTCAACAACAACAAAGCTGGAGAATCTCACGCAGACAAAATGAGGATTGTCAGTAACGGTGTTCAGCCTTACATTGTTCAAACCGGAGTCGGACACTGATGGAGAGACTCAGGAAGAAGTTACAACTTTTAGAATTAAACTGGACGTTTCTGAATGGTTATTAGGGAAATAACATGCAAATTTTGCAGTCATAACATGTACATTTGTATGGGCGCCAATGGCAAAAATATCACTCGCAAATTAATATTTTTAGTCGCAAATGCGACTGTTTTAGGCGCAGTCTGGAGCCCTGCGCCATGTTGATTTTTTTTTCAGTGTGAAGAAGGAATCAGACTACCATAAAATTAAATAAAAAATGCAAACCACTGCAGAGAGAATAACGTTTTCAGTCATTTACAAGATAATACATCATAATAGAAGGCTGGAAAATGTGGATTTTTAATAAAAATCTTTCCAGAAGAGGGCGGAGCTTTAACAGCTCATGCTTCAGGTGCTCAACAACAACAAAGCTGGAGAATCTCACGCAGACAAAATGAGGATTGTCAGTAACGGTGTTCAGCCTTACATTGTTCAAACCGGAGTCGGACACTGATGGAGAGACTCAGGAAGAAGTTACAACTTTTAGAATTAAACTGGACGTTTCTGAATGGTTATTAGGGAAATAACATGCAAATTTTGCAGTCATAACATGTAAATTTGTATGGGCGCCAATGGCAAAAATATCACTCGCAAATTAATATTTTTAGTCGCAAATGCGACTGTTTTAGGCGCAGTCTGGAGCCCTGCGCCATGTTGATTTTTTTTTCAGTGTGAAGAAGGAATCAGACTACCATAAAATTAAATAAAAAATGCAAACCACTGCAGAGAGAATAACGTTTTCAGTCATTTACAAGATAATACATCATAATAGAAGGCTGGAAAATGTGGATTTTTAATAAAAATCTTTCCAGAAGAGGGCGGAGCTTTAACAGCTCATGCTTCAGGTGCTCAACAACAACAAAGCTGGAGAATCTCACGCAGACAAAATGAGGATTGTCAGTAACGGTGTTCAGCCTTACATTGTTCAAACCGGAGTCGGACACTGATGGAGAGACTCAGGAAGAAGTTACAACTTCTAGAATGAAACTGGACGTTTCTGAATGGTTATTAGGGAAATAACATGCAAATTTTGCAGTCATAACATGTAAATTTGTATGGGCGCCAATGGCAAAAATATCACTCGCAAATTAATATTTTTAATCGCAAATGCGTTTTAGGCGCAGTCTGGAGCCCTGCACCATGTTGATTTTTTTTTTCAGTGTGAAGAAGGAATCAGACTACCATAAAATTAAATAAAAAATGCAAACCACTGCAGAGAGAATAACGTTTTCAGTCATTTACAAGATAATACATCATAATAGAAGGCTGGAAAATGTGGATTTTTAATAAAAATATTTCCAGAAGAGGGCGGAGCTTTAACAGCTCACGCTTCGGTTGCTCAACAACAACAAAGCTGGAGAATCTCACGCAGACAAAATGAGGATTGTCAGTAACGGTGTTCAGCCTTACATTGTTCAAACCGGAGTCGGACACTGATGGAGAGACTCAGGAAGAAGTTACAACTTCTAGAATGAAACTGGATGTTTCTGAATGGTTATTAGGGAAATAACATGCAAATTTTGCAGTCATAACATGTACATTTGTATGGGCGCCAATGGCAAAAATATCACTCGCAAATTAATATTTTTAGTCGCAAATGCGACTGTTTTAGGCGCAGTCTGGAGCCCTGCACCATGTTGATTGTTTTTTTCAGTGTGAAGAAGGAATCAGACTACCATAAAATTAAATTAAAAAAATAAATAAATAAATAAAAGTAAAAAAAGTGAAAGAAAGAATGAATGTGCACTAGTTTTGAATGATTCCAATAATGGCCCGCTCTGCTACACGTGCTGTTTTCAGAAGAGAAAAGGCCCGAGTACAAAGCAGAAGAAACTCTCTTATGACATCACATTGTGTGTAATGATTTTGAATGCCAGGAAATCTCATAACTGCTGAAGCCAACTGGATGAGTAACAAAACATCCTGAGCAACAGAGCACATCTAACTTTACCAAAAACAAACGTACAATGACCTGGATCACACTGAACCTTCTCAGACCGAAAAAAGGAAACATACAAATGAAAAATGAAAGAATAGGGTTATTAAAGGCTCTTGGGAAAACATGTCAAAAAAATCAATTGATTCTAAAATAGAATCATGCTCTGAAAATATGACGTTACTGTTCTTCTGCTGTTTTTAGCAACTGCAGTCGGTTCCACGGAAACCCTTCTTCCTTTAAAAACCAGCAACTGAGCTGACACGGGCTAGAAAGAAAATGTTTATTTAAAAACTCATTTAAATAAATGTCAAACATCTGTTCTCTTTTACACAGAGGTTGTTTGCGGCACCATCTACAAACCACTGCAGAGAGAATAACGTTTTCAGTCATTTACAAGGTAATACATCATAATAGAAGGCTGGAAAATGTGGATTTTTAATAAAAATCTTTCCAGAAGAGGGCGGAGCTTTAACAGCTCACGCTTCGGTTGCTCAACAACAACAAAGCTGGAGAATCTCACGCAGACAAAATGAGGATTGTCAGTAACGGTGTTCAGCCTTACATTGTTCAAACCGGAGTCGGACACTGATGGAGAGACTCAGGAAGAAGTTACAACTTTTAGATGTTTCTGAATGGTTAGTGGATAAATTTAGGTAGTTGCTGTGGAGTTGATTCAACTCATCGACTAGCATGTGCCGTCATGTTAATCTTTTGTGCAAATCCAGCGTTGAATTGACCCTCGTTTGTGAAGCAGTCCGGTGTAAAATGACGGCATGGCAACAACACTCTACTACAACAACTCTTCCTCTTCTCTAAAGCAGCCCAACATGGCCTCGCCCCCTTTGTTGCGTGTTCTCGGGGGCGGGGTTTATGTAAATTTTGGGGTTTGCGATGTCACCAACCTGGGAAGAAGCTCGTTGTAGTCCCTACCAGCCATTTGTTGTAGTCCTTAAAAAGCGATTTCTGTAAAAGTAAATATCTTCCTTTGCATTGAACTTTGAGTGCCGTAACTTCGCAGATATTGTTTATGCTCAAACAGCAACATTACACACTAACTAAAGTTAAAAATGATTGCACCGTGTCATTATTTATTTAACAAAAACTAGGCCATAGAAATTAAGAGGGTAAGACACTGACACTGCTAATCCAATGCATTTGATTAATCGATCATCAGAAAGCGTGATCAACTCTATAAAAGCAGAAGTTTTGGCAGTTTGCTGGTCTGGAGGCTTCAGGTGTGTGTTAACACAATGCCAAGGAGGAAAGACATCAGCAAAGATCTTAGACAAGCAATTGTTGCTGCCATCAGTCTGAGAAAGGTTATACGACCATTTCCAAACAATTTGAAGTCCATCATTAACAGTGAAGAAGATTATTCAGAAGTGGAAAACATTCAAGGCAGTCGCCAATCTGACATAATGCTCAGAGAAATCGCAAAATACCCAAGAACGAAATCTCAGATTCTACAATCAGTTAACATGTTAAATGTTAAAGGTGCCCTAGAATTGAAAATTTAATTTACCATGGGATAGTTGAATAATAAGAGTTCTGTACATGGAAATGACATACAGTGAGTCTCAAACACCATTGTTTCCTCCTTCATATGTAAATCTCATGCGTGAAAAACACCACGGAAAAACAGGCGAATCTCAACATAACACTGACTGTGACGCAACAATTAATATGTACGCCCCGAGCATTTGCATATGCCAGCCCATGTTCAAGGCAAGCCAGTATTAATGTCTGGAGCTGCACAGCCAAATCATCAGAAGTTCTGCAGGTATTGTGAAGCATGCAATGACAATAGCGAAAATGGCAGATGGATGCATAATAACTGTTCATAATCCATGATATCATGATATATTTAGTGATATTTGTAAATTGTCTCTCTAAATGTTTCGTTAGCATGTTGCTAATGTACTGTTACATGTGGTTAAAGTTACCACATTTATGTTTCAACATGTTTCTTACTGTATTCACAGAGATGTCATTATTTTCATATTTCCGAAAACGCTTGTAGTCTGTATAACTGTAACGCATCTGCATTCTTATCGAGTCTCTTCAACTGTGTGTAGCTTTAGCAAATGTTAGCAAACATCCACAAAATACATACTTACATGATCTGATCTGCTGCATCACGAACAGTTTGTAAAGATCCATTTTGAGAGTTATATTGTGAACTTCAGTATTGTTTATGCAATGTTTATTGGAGTCGTGAGCTTGGGGGTGGGGAGCACAAGCATTTAAAGGTGTACACACACCAATTCAGAGCATTTTTAATGCCACCCCAAAATAGGCAGTTAAAACATGGTATAATAAAAAATCTGTGGGGTATTTTGAGCTGAAACTTCACAGACACATTCTGGTGATGATTTGGGCTTGTTTTGTAGCCACAGGACCTGGGAACCTCACAGTCATTGAGTCGACCATGAACTCCTCTGTATACCAAAGTATTCTAGAGTCAAATATAAGGCCGTCTGTCTAACAGCTAAAGCTTGGATGAAATTGGGCCATGTAACAGGACAATGATCCCAAAAACACCAGCAAATCTATAACAGAATGGCTGAAAAAGGAAAGAATGAAGGTCTTTCATTGGCCCAGACAAAGTCCAGACCTCAACCCAACTGAAATGCTGTGGCAGAGCCGTGCATAAACAAACCTCGATAAAATGAAGCAATGTTGTTACATTTTACACAATGGCTTGCAAAATATTTAGTTCAACAAGAGTCTCATCTGCTTTTTTCTTACCAAAATCTGCCTGTACTAGTAGTTTGGCGAGGTGTAGAGAGGCCTAGTCTGATTTGGTAAGCTCATAGGTATGCCATAGATAGGCAATTTGGTCTGGCCGTGGAAGCTTGCCATATTTTTTTTCATCATCAGCTCTGATATCGATGCCAAACCATGCCAATCCCTGGCCTGGCCACACCACACTGGAGTTATTTCATTAGTAGTCATTTTTGGAAGCTGCCATGCTTTGTTCTCCGTTCACATGACTCAGCTGAACTCCTGCCAAGAGCCAGTAAAAAGAGACAGGAAAGACATAAAGATGATGAAAGGAAAAATACACACACATGCACACCAAAATGGACAATAGCTGGCCTATTTATTGACTTTAGAAATATAGACAACACGAAGTCAACATGAAAAGCCATTCGCAACTCGTTTTTACCTCCATAATCAGATGTATTTATGAGAGAAACAAGGTGTTAAAAAGGGATTTTCTGGCTATGTATACCACAACAGGGTTGGTGACACAGCTCAGAAGTAAAGTTGTTTCAGAAATACAGCAAGTTATACATTTTGAAGGAAGATTATGTCAGGTCAGTTTTGATTTCAGGTTGACTTAAAGGAATAGTTCACCCAAAAATAAAAATGTTGTCATCATTTTTTTTTCTTCTGCTGAACAGATTTGCGTGATCAGAATTGTGTAGTATAAAGTTGCATTTGTGTGTTATAAAGTCAGAATTGTGAGTATAAAGTTAGAATTTTGAGTATAAAGTCAGAATTGCATGATATAAAGTTGCAATAGCATGTTATAAAGTCAAAACTGTGAGATATAAACTCGCAATTCTGACTTCTTTCTCGCAATTGCGAGTTTATATTTTGCACTTCTGACTTTATAACAGCAATTGCGAGTTATGAATTATGAGATACACCGATCAGGCATAACATTATGACCACCTTCCTAATATTGTGTTGGTCCCCCTTTTGCTGCCAAAACAGCCCTGACCCGTCGAGGCATGGACTCCACTAGACCCCTGAAGGTGTGCTGTGGTATCTGTTAGCAGCAGATCCTTTCAGTCCTGTAAGTTGTGAGGTGGAGCCTCCATGGATCGGACTTGTTTGTTCAGCACATCCCACAGATGCTCGATTGGATTGAGATCTAGGGAATCTGGAGGCCAAGTCAACACCTCAAACTCGCTGTTGTGCTCCTCAAACCATTCCTGAACCATTTTTGCTTTGTGGCAGGGCGCATTATCCTGCTGAAAGAGGCCACAGCCACCAGGGAATACCATTTCCACGAAAGGGTGTACATGGTCTGCAACAATGCTTAGGTAGGTGGTACGTGTCAAAGTAACATCCACATGGATGGCAGGATCCAAGGTTTCCCAGCAGAACATTGCCCAAAGCATCACACTGCCTCCGGCGGCTTGCCTTCTTACCATAGTGTATCCTGGTGTCATGTGTTCCCCAGGTAAGCGACGCACACACACCCGGCCATCCACGTGATGTAAAAGAAAACGTGATTCATCAGATCAGGCCACCTTCTTCCATTGCTCCGTGGTCCAGTCCTGATGCTCACGTGCCCACTGTTGGTGCTTTCGGCGGTGGACAGGGGTCAGCATGGGCACCCTGACTGGTCTGCAGCTATGCAGCCCCATACGCAACAAACTGTGATGCACTGTGTATTCTGACACCTTTCTATCAGAACCAGCATTAACTTCTTGAGCAGTTTGAGCTACAGCAGCTCGTCTGTTGGATCGGACCACACGGGCCAGCCTTCGCTCCCCACGTGCATCAATGAGCCTTGGCCGCCCATGACCCTTTCGCCGGTTCACCACTGTTCCTTCCTTGGACCACTTTTCATAGATACTGACCACTGCAGACCGGGAACACCCCACAACAGCTGCAGTTTTGGAGATGCTCTGACCCAGTCGTCTAGCCATCACAATTTGGCCCTTGTCAAACTCGCTCAAATCCTTACACCCATTTTTCCTGTTTCTAACATCAACTTTGAGGACAAAATGTTCACTTGCTGCCTAATATATCCCACCCACTAACAGGTGCCATGATGAAGAGATAATCAGTGTTATTCACTTCACCTGTCAGTGGTCAAAAAGTCGGAATTCCCTTAATTTTTTATTTTGTGGCAGAAACAAGCTTACATACGTAAGAGACTTCTTTCAAAAACATTAAAAAGACCTACTTGTGAACAGTATTGTATTATCAGTCTAGCAGAGCAAATGAAAGCAGACACGAGCCAAAGGTCAGAGATCAAACCATGGGGCCGAGGCCTTTATTTCCAATGATAGACACACAAGAGGCAAGGCAGTCACTTTTGCTTTCGAGCTTTCTTTGCGGCCCTCTGAGCAGGTGCAGGGCGGTGGTCATCGGCGACGGGGCGGGCCGCCCTCCTTCAGCTGCTGGCAGGTGTGGTGGATGGGGCAGGGGGAGTAGGATTGGGGGCTGGATTGGGCGCAGGATTGGGGTTAGGATTGGGGTTTGGATTGGGGTTGGGGTTGGGTTTGGGAGCCGGGTCAGGGACGGGGACGGGGACAGGGAAGCAGCCCCGTTTGTGCCACTGCATGTCGCGTACACGTCGGACGGACTGCAGCTGTGGTTCTGTGGCTCCCCATTCGTTCCAGTGTTTGTAGTCACCATGTTCAAACACGAACTGACGGCCGCGGTAGCCAGGGTACATGTAGCCCACCCACCTGAGAAAAGAGATCGGAGTGATACTTGAGTTTGCAAACCAATCTGGGATCTGCCCTGCCCTGCCCTGCCCTGCCCTGCCCGGCCATTGTGTTCACACGCTCAACAGATACGTCTGTGATTGGCTACAATGATCAACACACATAAGTGTTTGAACGCCCGTGTGTATCCCTGTCAGCACTCGGTGAAGAGATGTCTATTTACAACATGTTTTTGAAGAATTGATCAATCAGAGGTGTTTAAGAATACGCTCAACAGCGCTCAAAATGCTAGGGGAGAAATGCTGGTATCGTCGCAACACGCAGTTTTTCCTTAAGTGTTTTTCCACAGAAAACCATTATAAAGAAAACACTTAACCATTTAACACATTGCGCTCATATTCTGGGCTCATCTCGACTAGTATTCATCATCAATAAGGCGTATACTGAATTTAGTCTTTTAATATCGCTGTTTTAGTACATTAAGGGACTTTTTTACGTTGAGTGTTTTAGAACATCTCGCTGTTTTTAGTGATTGAAATACTGCAGCAGGTGCTGGATATGGATCACAAGTGCCCAAAACTTGCATTTTATTCACATATTTTCATTTTTCTTCTTTTTTTAGATGGACAATTGACAGGCCTATAATGCAGTTCTATGGATATTTTGCCCGCCCGGTCATGTCATGTGACTGAAAACTATGAATGGAAAGATTCCATGAATGTTAAAGTGGTTTCGTGAGTGTTCTTCATGAAACCAATTATGCCAGTAAAGAACCTTTTTAAGAGTGTATTTAAAATTGACAAATTAACAAAAATGAAGAAACTGATTGCTTGTAGATTTACATAAAACAGCATTCGAATCCAGTGGTGAAGAGATAATGTCAAAACCCAGAAGACTAATTCACCACCTGGTTCCCTTGAGATTTTCCTATGGGATTTTTCAATTTATGAGTTAAATAAAGCCTGTGGTAAACATAAATTGACGAAACTTGAATGTTTTGTTCTACAGCGTAAATTACACATATCAAAAACATGAATTTTAAAGCTGTTATGTTTATTTAAAAAACAACAACAACAACAACAACAACAAAAAAACATATGTTTCTAATAAGTTACTAGATAAGCATGTTCGGGGTGTGTGTGTAATTTTCGTGGTATAACCAAAGTATCATCAACTTATGTTTACAACAAAACTTATTTTACTCATCAATTGAAAAACCCCATTATAGGAAAATCTCAAGGAAACCAGGGTGAATTAGTTGTCATCCCTGCGCCACTCTATTTGTTTTGTCATGTGAAACAGGATATTTAACATGAAAATCACAAGACTTCATTTTATGATTGAATGAAGTGGGCATTTCATATAAGAATGGATTTCTGAGTTTGCTGTGGATTGTGGGGGAACTAGCGGCACACACTTTTTCTAACATTTGTTATTATTGCTGTACCCTTTATTAGATTAATGTTAATCAACAAATTACTGTGAGCTAAAAATTTTTAAAGGTCGCAACCTCAGCCTTCTTGTAGGTCAAACATGGCGCTAAGAAGGGGTTGGGTTTTTGAAAGAAGTCTCTTCTGCTCACCAAGGCTACATTTATTTGATCAAAAATACAGTCAAATTAGTAATATTGTGAAATATTTTTGCAGTTTAAAATAGCCATTTTTTATTGTAATACAATTTAAAATGTAATTTATTCCTGTGATCATTTTCAGCATCATTACTCCAGTCTTCAGTGTCACATGATCCTTCAGAAATCATTCTAATTTGCTGATTTGATGCACAAGAAACATTCATATTTTTGTGGAAACCATGATACATTTTTTTTTTCAGGATTATTTGCATCCTTACTGAATAAAAGTTAATCAAAATGAATCTTACTGACCCAAAAATTAAAGATCAAGACCATCTTGAAAAACGAAGGGTTCATAAGCCAATGGACTTCGGATAACAACTCACGTTCCATTGACAACTTTTGCACTGGCCACACGGTCCTGGAAGCCATGAACCCACAAGCTGGGAATGTCATCATCCACGATTTCCATCTTTCTGCCGGCAAAGCTGCAATTCTCAAACAGATGTAGTTTGTGGTCGGCACTGTCCTGGTAATGGAGCATAAACACAAGACTCAGTGGACCGTGACAGTAGATCAGATCCTTAATAGCGTGTGTGGTGTGAACGAGTCTCTCACCACTCTTAGGGGTCTAATGGACAGGAGGCAGTTGCTGCTCTGGCTGTTGGTCCAGGTGGTCCAGCGAGGATATTCTCCTTTCTCCAAAACAAACTGCTCTCCCAAAAAGCCTTTCTGCTCAAAGGCGACCCATCTAAGACAAGAACACATTCACAGGCAAGCTCATTATATCATGATGGATAAATGGATGATTCCTTTTAATTAAAGCAGGGATTCCCAAACTTTTTTGTCAGCCTTCACTAGAAGATTAACTGAGATTTTCAGTTAATTTTAATAATTTAATAACACCTTCACATGTTCACAATTCACATGACATTCATATACTGTATTACTATAGTTTTTCTTTAATATTTTAAATAAGATTTTTATATTTTCTGCTTTCGTTTTTTTATTTTAGTTAAAGTTTTAATCATTTTGTTGTGTGTTTTATGTCTAAAGTATATAGTTTTTATGTTTACGTTTTTTTAACTGCAAAAATGTTTTTTTCTCAGTATTTTTGTCTTATTTTCCGTGTTCAAATATCTAAACATTCTTAAATCAAGATACATTTACATTCAAGCAAAATGACTTTAGATATTACGTCTTGTTTTCTAAAAAAAATTTCTAAATTAAGTAAGATTTTGCTGAAAACAAGAAATAATTTCTGCCAGTGGGGTCAGAAAAGTAAACTTAGTTCAAAGGGAAAACAAGATTATTTTTCTGACCCCAGTGGCAGATATTTGTTCTTGTTGTAAGCATGTTGCTTAGTTTTTTAATGCATTTTGTTGCATTTTTCATTAAACTAGACTTAATACCTTAATATCTTAAGTCATATTGCTTCTCATGTAAATGTATCTTGATTTAAGAATATTTAGATATTTGTACTGGAAAACAAGATAAACATAACATTTTTCGCAATGTAGTACTTTATTTTTAACGAAAATGAGAAATATTGCCTTGAAAACCTAAAAAAAAAAAAAATGTAAATTTTTTTTTACATTTTATTTCATTTCAGTTAATGTTTATTTTATTTCAAGTAATGAAAATGTTTTTAGTTTTAATCTTAGAGTTAGTTAAAGACTAACTGTCAGTCCCGATGCTAAAACCACTAATATAGTCCACTTGAATGAGTGAATTCAGACACTGAGTGCGCCGGAAGGGCTGCTGCTTTAGTATAGTTTGTGCTTGCTGTTTAATAATCAATTGAAACTTAACAAACTGGCACCAGTAGTAATTAAAAGATACATCTTGAAATCTGTCATGGAAACTAGCATGTATAAACCTTAATAAACAATTTAATAATCAATTTAAAAGGAATTTATAGCTATATGATATTATGATGTACCCACATTGGACCAGCAGTTTGGAAAAAGGATGAATGGATGATTCAGTTGTGGGTGCCATCTTCTGCCGAGACGCGGGAATTCATTCGGCACGACCGTCACAGTGCATTATGGGTATTCTCTAGCCGTTGAGTGTACATCAGTTGTACACTTGTTACTGCAGTGCATTATGGGATTGAATGAGTGAACTAGATAACATCCAATATGTTTTCGGACACCACTACAAATTTCGGACGCATTCCTTGATTAGCTTGTTTAGGTGAGTTTGATCAGGGTTGCAGCAAAACTTAGCAGGAAAGCAGATCTCGAGAGCCGGAGTTGTAGAGAACGTGTACTCACGGGCAAGACTCAACTATGACTGATCCAACTTTTTCCAAGTTCTTCTCAATCAAGTCCTTGCATTCTGCTGACAGCTCGACCTTTTTTCCTCTGAAGTTCTCGAATTCATACAGTGAGACCTGTTAAGATAATTCAATACATTTTGTCATAAGCTGTTCGGGTTTCAGCATTTACATGTAAATAGTTTATAAAAGCATCATCTTCCTAAACATTGCTGCATTAGATTGGTAATACTTTACAATAAGGTTCCATTTGTTAACAGTTAAATACATTAGTTAAAGGATTAGTTTACTCCAGAATTAAAATTTCCTGATAATTTACTCACTCCCATGTCATTCAAGATGTTTATGTCTTTCTTTCTTCAGTTCAAAAGAACTGAAGAAAACATTCCAGGATTTTTCTCCATATAGTGGACTTCACTGGGGTTCAACGGGTTGAAGGTCCAAATGTCAGTTTCAGTGCAGCTTCAAAGAGCTCTACACGATCCCAGACGAGGAATAAGGGTCTTATCTAGCGAAACGATCTGTCATTTTCTAAAAAAAATCAAATTATATACTTTTTAACCACAAATGATCGTCTCGCACTGCTCTATGATGCGCCACGCATTATGTAATCACGTTGGAAAGGTCACGTATGACGTAGGCGGAAGTAGGGCAAAAAACTTTATCTACTTTTCTCCTCCAACTTCAAAATCGTCCGACATTGTTGTTTTATCTTTATTTGTAAAGGCCGATTGATTTAGTCTTTGCACGTTCACTTTGTAGACACTGGATCGGTACTTCCCCCTGACCTTTCCAACATGATTACACAATGCGTGGCACATCACAGAGCAGTGCAAGATGAGCATTTAAAAAATATATCAATTTTTATTTTTTTAGAAAATCGTTTCGCTAGATAAGTCCCTTATTCCTCGTCTGGGGCTCTTTGAAGCTGCACTGGAACTGACATTTGGACCTTCAACCCGTTGGTAACTGTTATGGTCCACTATATGGAAAAAAAAAACTTGTTTTCTTTTCGACTGAAGAAAGAAAGACATAAAACATCTTGGATGACATGGAGGTGAGTAAATTGTCAGGTAATTTTAATTCTAAAGCGAACTAATCCTTTAAGTCACACCTAGAAATAATCTCACAAGATCTTAATAATGCGCTTAGATTTTCCAATATCAAAGTGTGCAACCAATCAAAAGTCAGAGATCTCAATATGAACTCAAACAATTCTCATCAAATTCAAATGATGCTCCACATTCATTTATAGCTTAATAATCTGACTAACTATTGACCCATTGTATCTATTTATGCATGTGAAGTTGAAGTTGATACATAATACAAACTGAGGCTTTCCTCTGTGAATAATAACTGTATAAATTAGCATATCTGTACCTTATAAACTGCTCCTGCTCCTCCTTGGCTCTTCCCAGCGACTTGCTGATCTGGAACTCCCTGCTGATCCGACATCTCTCCGCCTGTCAAACACATGTTAGAGATGATTGAGAAAGAGCCATTCTAAATCACGTCATACACCAGAGAATATATGAAATTTGATTTACAGTGGGCAGCTCTATTTGGACACTTTTAAATACCTGAATGGCACTGCATTAGGTAATAAAATATCAAAAAAAAAAGTTCATTGCACGGATTTGTGTTTGCAAAAGTGTTCTTGGTAAAACAAAACAAAACAAAACAAAATGTGGCATTTATTTTCAACAAAGATGCATAAGCTGAGGTTTAAAAAACGTTGAAAAATGACTGAAAAACATCCAAAAGGAACACAATTAAACTTTAAAATTAAACTTTGTTCATTGCACGGATATTTGCGAGAGAGTTCTTGGCAAAACCAAACAAAACAAAACATCAAAAGATGACAAAACTTCAAAACAAGTGCAATTTATTTTGAACAAAGATGCATAAGCTGAGGTTTAACAAACAACTACACAACTAAACTAAACAAAAAAACCTAAACTAAACAAAAACAAAACAAAACATCAAAAGATGACAAAACATCAAAACAAGTGCAATTTATTTTGAACAAAGATGCATAAGCTGAGGTTTAACAAACAACTACACAACTAAACAAAACAAAACATCAAAAGATGACAAAACATCAAAACAAGTGCAATTTATTTTGAACAAAGATGCATAAGCTGAGGTTTAACAAACAACTACACAACTAAACAAAACAAAACAAAACATCAAAAGATGACAAAACTTCAAAACAAGTGCAATTTATTTTGAACGAAGATGCATAAGCTGAGGTTTAACAAACAACTGCACAACTAAACTAAACAAAAAAACCTAAACTAAACAAAAACAAAACATCAAAAGATGACAAAACATCAAAACAAGTGCAATTTATTTTGAACAAAGATACATAAGCTGAGGTTTAACAAACAACTACACAACTAAACAAAACAAAACAAAACATCAAAAGATGATAAAATATCAAAACAAGTGCCATTTATTTTGAACAAAGATGCATACGTATGCTTTTAATGCAAAACTTTCAGAAAAAAAGAGGTTTGCTAGGTTTCAAACTATGAAATATATCTAGTGTTGAAAATGAAGACAAAAAGGATTTTGGACACTTCCTTGCAAAAAAAGAAGATCACTTCCCTATTTCTAATCAAGAAAAAAATCAATGCATCATGAATTTTACTTCCTCTTTCATACCAATTTCTATATTAAATTACAGAACAATTCATTAGATATTCAAACAATAAACCTAAGAATTGATCAGCATACATGTGAAAATCAAGACTTTAAATGCATCTTTACCTGTTTCTTCTGTCAGTTCTTCTCACACCTCCACTCTGTCTCAGTGTGTGTGTGTGTGAGTGTGTGTGAGAGTGTGTGTGCAGGTGAGGGTGTGCCGGGCGAGTGGAGGGGACCTGGGGGGTATTTATGGTTTAATTCCGTCCACAGCAGCAGAAATGGGTTGGGCGTCGATTGCTGTTGATGCAGCAAGTCTGTCGTTCGCATTTGTGTCCGTCAGACTGCCTCTCAATAGGCCGTGAGTTGGCAGGAGTTGCCCGCAGCCACCAGCCTGCTCTGCTGCCAGCGTGGGTACAGCGGGCACCGACAGGGCGCGAGCCAAGAGGATTCAGACAGGATCAGCTGCTGTCATCACAACCCTGCTTACTGTCCTCTCTCTCTCTCTCTGTGGTCGCTGCAGTCCCGTGAGCCGCCTCTGTGTGCCTTAACCCCCTCCACACATTTGGGTCATTGATCCTTAGCTGATGGATTCTCAAACTTTGTGATTGTTTTCTATATAAGTGTTTGCCCAAGAAACGCATGAATGGAAAAAAAAAAAAAAAAAGTTGGGTTGAAAATGGACAAACCCAGCGGTTGGGTTAAATGTCTGACCCAACCTGCTGGGTTGTTTTATTTAACTCAACTATTGTTTAAAAATGAATGTGTTGCTTGCTTAAAATGAACCCAAAGTATGTTTATTAATATATTTAATGAATAATAATGAAACATTTATTAAATTGCTTATTAATAAATGTTCACCTTTTGATTATTATTGTTGCCTCTAGTAATTATGAGTCTGATTTTTAATTTCCAACCTATTTTGGGTTCATTTTAAGCCAGACATATAGTCATTTTTAAACGTTGTGACAACGGGCAAGTGACGTACGTACGCGATTTCCCGCGAAAACCGTCCCGCCTAAAATATAAACACTTATAATAGTCTCACCATTGAGAATCAGGGTAAGACAAAAACATGTTTTAGAAGAAGGACTGATGATGTATTGACTCATTATTTACCTTTGAACCACAACAACAACAAAAAAAGTTATATAGTTTCCCTTTAAATAAATAAAAATGAATATTAATAAACTGTACAGATCTTGATAAAACTGTTTAACAACATCTAACCATCCTGCTACTTCCGTTTAATTAGACACCAAAGTTTGTGCTGAAACACTGCAACCTACTGAGCAAGTGTCTAAGACCTAAATTTGTAACTCAGAAACTTTTTATACAGCCTTTTTCCACAAAATATTATCCAGAGTGAGTTAAAACACATGAAAATAAATGAACGGACTTCCTACTCTTCACCTAATTCTCCTGTAACTGCATTTTCCAAACACAAACCCCTCTTTCTATCACTGACCTAGTGTAAATTCACATTTTTTTTTTTTTTTTTTTTTACACCTCTGTGTGTGTATCTACTGATATCTGGCACACAATCAAGTACATACAAAGACAAACTTGCTTCCCATTTAGAAAAGATATTTAATGAAGGTATCCCCTGCATGTAAATCATAATTCATTTATTTTTTATTTTTATTTTTTTTTAATAAAACACAACTCCCATTTCCCAACATTAAACAGGTAAACATTTTCCTCGAGCAGCAATTTACACAGCTGAAGTCAATAAACAAACATGACTGAAAAACATTCAAAAGGAACACAACACTTATTATTATAACTCTGATTTGTGTTTTGTAAAAGTGTTCTTGGCAGGACTGTAAGGACATGGGCAACAATGCAAAATAAAACATTGTAAATGATAATCAGCCCAATTAAAGCATATTAGCTTATGCTTCTCTGCTCACTAGCTTTAAAAATACAGAGAATAAAAGAATTTAAAAATGATAGTAAAAGTAAACAAGATCAAATTACCATCCAATGATGTTTATAACATGTTGAACATATTGTAAACAGAACAAAAAACAATTAAGAGAAAGAAATGATTGTTTTATATGCAAATCAAATGCAAAATAATGCCTAAGGCACCTTTTCCAGTGGTCTGACTCATTTAAAGTGCATTGTAGCATGAAGCCATACTGATATCTGCTTTTCCCATGATGAGAGATGGACAGAAGATGGACCTCTTAAGATGAATTGCTTGTTTTATCATCCATCCTCATGTAGGATAATAACATCTACTAAATTATTAAATGTAAACAGAATTCAAATGATCTTGGGTTCCCACTGGTCCAAGACTGATAGTAAACAGCTCATGCTTTTCAAAGACACCATCTTGTGCTGATTATGATTTGGCATTATGACAGACTTTCGTGCGAAAGTAAAAAGGTGCACAACAGGACATCATCTCGGCAAAGCCTACAAACATTTTAGTCCAGGACACATACTTGAAAAATATCTGATAATCAGTCAGTATGAGAATGAAAGGCTCATTGCACTTCTCGTTTACGCAATTCGGTTCCTTTGGTATCTTTGTGGCATCACACAGAGGATTTCCTCTCGACAAACTGCATCAGACCTGTGAGGAAAGACAGCAGGGTAAACGCCCTTCGAAAAACTGGAGCAAGAAACATTTGCAAACCAAGTTACAAAAAAGTCAAAGTGATCTAAAAGTGAATTTTGTCACCCTCTGCTGGGGATGAAGGGAGCAACACATGCATATATTCCACCCTACACTGTTCAGTATGGGGTTCTATATAGAATCTTGACTCAATTTTTAAAGAACCCTTTACACCAAAAATGTTCTATATAAGAAGAAATGTCTTAAATTGTTTAACGGATTATTTTAATTTTTTTCTAGTGATAAAGTAGGCTATGTTTACAAGCTTTAAAGTCAAGGTCGTAATCATGTCTTGAACATGGGGGGGGGGGGGGGGTGTATGCAATATATCAAAAACGTAAAGCGTTTCTTTTCAG